>JAVSBS010008565.1:37481-63911 GCA_033124195.1 Coracias cyanogaster
GTTGATGCTTTTTAAAAAATAACATTATGGTAACAGGAAGGCTTTCTGTTTCCTTCCTAGAATCTGGAATGTCGTTTTACAAAGGAATTTGCTGACGTACCTGCCAATCTCTTTGATGAGCTTTTCCAACTTTACAAACATCGACCAAAGTAAGATCCCCCCTGATTCCATCTGTTTAAATACTAATATTTCTTGTGAGTCAAGAATGAGAAAGCTATTTATTTCAATAGTGTAAATTATTTTGATAATCACTGGACTGCCTGGTTTGTATTGGATAGTTAACAATGGTCGATTTCCTATCATACTTACAATTGCTATTTTGAGTACTTACGTTTTCTTATTCACTTCACACAACCTACTTTAAATGCAATCTAAATAATCATCAGGTCTCAAAACCATACATTCTTATTTTGTTTAATTGCAGTCTTACCTATTTTCTCCTTGCAAAGGACAGAGTATGAAATGGTTTTAGTTGTTTCTGAGCTTCTTTTATGCAAGGAAAATTTTGAAGTAAATACTGTACTGTACTGTGTTTGTGCACTAGGGCCCCAGTGACAGAAACGCTCCTTGACACAGCTAATCCATATGGGGATTGTTCAGTCTCAGCTGAAGATTACAAAGATGCACTTACCCTCTTAATGAAAGCCATGGATGAACTGGATAGTCCTGAGCACATGCCTAAAGGCTTAGACCTGTCTGTATGGCAACATTTTTGTCTAGCTAGACGAAATAAAATGGAGAGTGAGGAGCTGGTATGTAAAATTCTTTATTTTGCCAGTATACTTCTTGATATTCTCAGGTCTTACACTTCTGTGGAGTTCAAGCATAGGGTCAAGCTAGCGGTGAAATGACAATGCAGCATACATAAGTTGCTTTTGAATTTGAAAGTTACTTCTGGCCACATTCAATTCAGAATAATACAAATGTCATCAAGGGAAACCAGCTGTAGTTCTTCTTTAGAGGAAAAATTAGCATGTTAATATAGAAGGATTTGATCAGAATGATTTTCACCTTGATATGGTTTCATCAGAGAAAAAATATAATTTTCTTTTTCTCTACCCATACCAAAAAACTGTTAAGGTATTTGATTTCCATCATCTATTGGAGTCATTCTCTCCCATTGGCATTCCATATTTGCAGCAATGCATTCCTATATTCTTCTAGAACATCAAGAGCAATTCTTAACAAAAGGTGTTGCTGTAAAGTTCTAGCAAGCTAATTTGTTCAGTTTAAAAAGCATGAAGGTGTAAATCTGCATTATCCAGGGACAGAGATCCCTGACCTTTGACTAAGAGAGAAGGAAATATGATTTTACTTCATGTGAATAAACTATGCATAAATGAATAAGTAATTTTCTGAGCAGAGTGTAAGGATTGTAACCTCCATGTCTCATGTGCTCTACTGGAATTCTCAAAATACCAAGCTGCATATTTATACATATATATGTCTTCTTAAGAACTTGTCTTCTCTGTCCTTGAAGAGGCTTGCCCTGGCATGCTGACAAAGTTGAAGAAGTTCAGAATGTTACGCTGTTGCTTGCTTAGGTGAAATGGAAGGCCCTAATGCTGACAGAGATGCAGGCCTTTCTTCAGAGAAGAATGAATGACAATGAGAAGATTGAGTCAGAAATAGAAGACATTTTCCAAGAACTTACTTGGTAATTTTGCTTCTTTTCCTATATGCACCTACATTTTCATACTCTACCAACACAGACTTAAATACAGAATTATACAGCTGTGTTCTCCAACACTCTATCTAGGATTCATCTAAGAGAACTATGATATTTCTGAAATGAGGTGTGACTGCAGCATGTGAGCAGGCCAAACCAGTCTGAATCTACCATCTTAAATAACAACATCAGTAAGAATGGCAGCATGGACTTCAACGCAAACTGACTGGCCCAAAAGCTACATCATACAGTGAATGCCCCAAAGCCTTCAGGGTCACAGATGTGCTAGCTAGCTCTGTTCAATTTTGCTCCTGTAGGTCTAAGATACAGTAATCACTCTGAATTGCAACATGCACATGACACCTGATTTCACTGAGCTGCTTGGACCTGTAATATTCCATTTTTTTCATGTACATGACATAATTTTCACATTCATTGTGGAACAAACTCAAGGATAAATGATACAAGAAAACAGGTGCTGGCTGGGGAGTCTCCTCCATTTCATTTTCAATTGTTAAGATTTCAGTTCAGTAACAACACTTTCTGTCAGAACATCTGCTAGAGTATGTTGAACTGAATCCAGGGGTTGAAAACTTCAGGTATGGAAATAAGTTGCAACTTCTGTAGTAATGATGGGAGCAAACAGAAGACAGGCTGTCAAAGAATAACCCCTACATCAACATACCACTTACCAGTAATGAATATAAACACTTTGAGAGTCATGGGAGGATTTATAGAATCCTGTTTAAATCACTAAAAATTGTTTTTGTTTTCTGCCATTTTAGGCTACAGGAGGAGAAGGTGAAGCTTCAGTTGAATTTGACCGTCCAGTTTTTGCTAAAACAAGGACAGGTGGAATTGGAAAGTACTGAGATCCCAGACTATACTGATGCCATTCTCATTAATAAGAGTGTTATTGAAGAACTGAATTGCTCTATCATGGTAATTTACATTATCCAAAGGAAATCTGAGCTTTTAAAACAAATGTATTGTCCTTAAGGGGCTCTGCTTTTTCTCCAGTTTGACATCTAGTTTTAATTGCTTACTGCACACCAGTAGGCTCAATTGTAATCTAGAAGCTATTAAGAACTGTGTGATGTAAAGATTGCAATACAGACTGCTTTCTTGATGTTTGATCAATACAGTTCAGATCAATGAAACGGCAACAGTTTTTAGACACACCATCACTTACACGCTGTAAATAGAAAATGCTAATATCCTGGGCACCAGTCCAAAAATTCCCTCGAGGCAAACTTACAGTCATGTGAACAAGCATTTGAACAGTAGCTTACAATAAGATTTTAAAAATTAATATACTTTTTTACATCAGGTGAAATTGGTGATCATACTTAAAGCAGTTTTTCATACTCTTATTAAATGTTCTTATTTTAGACATTCTAGCTCTACAGAAATTGCTGCTCACTGCTACCACACAAAGCCTTCAGTAGTGACTGAAAAATACCTTATACAGAGCAAGCTTGTATTTTGTAGACCTAAAATGCCTTTGCACTCTTATAAAAGATAGAACAATGAAGAGAGAGGTTAGCTTTAATTTTCTTTATCTCCTTCTGTGACACAAGGCTGTGGCACAGAGCATAAAAGGGAACAGAATTCCACAACAGATAACCGTCTGGAGCAAAGTCTGGAAAGAGACTGCAGTATAGCATGTTTTCCTTACTAACATTGTAACTCTGGAAGCTTCCCCATCTTGTTGCAAATAATTATTCCATAACCTGTAAAGTGTGTTAATTAAGATTAACCTATTTTTTCAGGCTCAGGGAGAAAAAAAAATTGCTAGCATGGTGGAATGTAAAGACTTTTCGAAAGGGATATTTCAGCTGGAATGGGAACACAAGAAAATGAGAATGCAGATAGAAGATCTGAAACAGAAGGCCCAGGATATTGTAACACTACCTATTTCAAAAGATCGCCAGCTAGTGAGTTACTTTCTCTAATCTATATTTTGACTGCAGAAAATTTTGCTGCCTACACCTGTAAGACTGTTATACCTCATAAGACTTACTACTACAGAGAAATCTGATGCCTAACAGGTCAACAATTCAGCTTTCAAAGGGAAGTTTTACTCTTGAGATTGATCAGTAATGAAGTTCTTTGGGATGTTCAGGTGTAAATGAAGGCAAAATTAGCCAAAACTCTTAGTGTTTCAAAATTGGCACTGTGAGAATGGAATCGGGATTTTGCAGCCACAAGGAACAGATCTTTTAAACCAGGTACCATAAGTGCTTCCTTTCACTTCCTAAGTGAAAGGTCTGAGGTGCCCCCGTCTGGTACCTCACAGAAATAGCCTCCCTTTTGCTCAGTATACAAAGATTGAGCGTTCTTACAGGAGCCTCACGCACTGCGATTTGTGGGCCCAGCAGCAGAATGACAAGGAATTGTTGGCCATGACTTGCAGGCAAGAGGCAGCAGCTGGCCAGCAAGTCAGCACCCACATAGCTTTGAACAAGCCCAGCTGGCAGGCCAGAAAACATAGGTAAAGTTTGTGGGCAAGAGCCAAGGATACCAGTGTTCTCCCACTGGGGAGAGGAGGACGAAGAAAGGTTGTAGGAGAAATCTGAGGGTATTGCAGTATGGGATGTAGAGAACTGCAGG
Organism: Coracias cyanogaster; assembly: GCA_033124195.1. Taxonomy (NCBI): domain Eukaryota; kingdom Metazoa; phylum Chordata; class Aves; order Coraciiformes; family Coraciidae; genus Coracias; species Coracias cyanogaster. Next base: position 41,764 of record JAVSBS010008565.1, read on the forward strand.
GAAAGATGACGGTTTTGTGGTGATGAGGTGAAGGGAATAAAGGTTTGGAGTAGGGGATGCTGGAGCATGGGTCAGCTGGAGATATTGCAGTGGGGAGAGCTATAAAGCAGAGAAAATGGAGAATGTTAGAGAACAGGTAAGGACATTGCAATTCTATCAAAAGATTAAAAGAAAATCCAAAAGACATGTTTTGCTCAGGCTTCATTTGTTTTGCGGTTCTCCAAACTGCTTGTTCACTTCTGAATCCTAGCCAAGGGACTTCCGTAACTAATACCAATGAGACAGCTTTCCAGAGAGGTGACGTGACAACGCACTGAGTTATTGTAGCAAATTTATCACCAGAGTGTTGCCATTAGCTCAAACTTCATTTAAACTGATGAGCAGGACTATTGCCCTTCAGAGAGAGCTAGACTTGCCCATAGCAAAGGCATATACCAGTTTAATCAGATGTTGAAAATGTTACCTGTCCTTTTGATGGGACAGCAGTACTGTAGACGGATGCATTTACATCTACAGAAACCTGTCTGCTGCCCATTATGGGTCATACAGCCTGGTTTACCATTTGTCATTTCATAAAGAGGTATTTTATTAACAGTGTGCCCAAGAAAAAAATCTTTAATAAATTCTCTAAAAGTGAATTACTGTGCAGATATAAGAACAATAAAAGAAAAATTACCAGGAAGCATTTAACAGAAAATAATCAATTTCTTCTCTGGGTTAAAGACAGACCATATAGCAATTTGGCCTCCAGCTGTGTTAGCTTTGACTACCTACCAAGCAAAAGTATAGCTTGATTTTTTTTTTTACAGTCTCACAACAGATTTGCTTGGTCTTTGCTTCCATTAACACAGAACAGATAACATTATTTTTAACAGCCGTACAGTCTAGTATTCACACAGCATCCAAGAATATCTTTACAATGTCCATTTATGATCACAAGTAAGCCTTTCCACTGTGCAGAATTCTACTTTTTGAGTTTCATATAGTATGATTGTCTTTACAGAAGTGTGGAATTGTTGAGAAGAGGCTTAATAAGATGGTTTCTTTATGTTTTTAATTCATCAGTTCCTAACAGTGCTGAACTATGACAGCCACATTGCCCACCATATTTCCATGATGGAGCAGACTCTTGGTGTCCTGGATAAGGTAAATCCTACACGAACCACCACATTTGAGAGACACATCCTTGGTTTAAATGCAACTCCTCTCCTTCATTAGCAAGAGGTGTTTGTAAGGATTAAGTGCAACCGACACACGTGTTCTAGCTCAAGGACTGTTGGAGCATAGCTGTAACAGCACACACGAATGAATATATATATCCATGTATTTATTCATCTGACTTTCAATAGTTTCTTCAGCTTGCACTGAGCTGCCTACAGCAGCAGTTCTCTGAAGTCTTTGGAAGCAGTCATCATACATGGCTTGCTGCACAGAGCAACCCTATGGAGAGACATATACTTGCTCTCTTACTGGAGTTTAATGTTTTCCTTCCTAAGCAACTGAGTGCAGATCTGCTTATCACGTCTTACACAGCACTGCCACTCTTCCATTTCTAATGAAGCATTCTTCCAGCCCTCACTGCTCAATGTTTATCTTCAGGAGCTCCAGCCTGCTCATGTCAGTACCACCCTATATTCAAAATAACAGATACACAACAATCTGATTTGCTGGCTCCTTCATCTATTTCAACACTCAAATTATGATGATCCTTGGTTTTAAGCAATTCCACCAGAACTTCTCCAGGTTGCTCTAGCTGGCATCAGCCTCATCTTCTTCAAGCTTTAGTGTTTATCTTGTCCCTTTACAGCGCATCCCACAGCTTCAGTACACCACCCCTTTCTTCAGCAGCTCCTGGCACTGAGAGTGTTCTCAGCTCACCGATTCCATTGACTTCCTTTTCTCCCTTTGCCTTTCAAGTTTTAGCTTTAATATTTCTCTCCTTAGCCCATACCTCTTTGTTCCTTGTCTGCTACTTATATTAGAGCCCCATAAAGCAGACTGGAATACAGTGTGCATGGAAGATACTATACAAAATAAAGCTAGAATGTGCTACTCCTCAAATCCAAATACGTGAGAGTTTATTGAGCTCCAATGCAGTGCTTAAGATTATGGGTTTCCATCATAAGTTTGTGTGAACAGCTTTGAATAATCTCATGTATTTGCTTTATTAATTTGGAAACGGACAGCTGCACGAGAAGAATGTGAAGAACCGTCAGAAAAGAATTAAAGAGCTGGAGAAGTGCATCAGTTTAAAAGAGCAAGCGAACTACGAGCTCAGCCTGGAGCTGAAAGAAATGCTTCTCTCTGTTTCAGAAAGGAGGCGTACCTTTGAAGCAGCCGGTGAGTCACTGTAATGCACCCTACACCACAAGCAAAGACCATTCAGGAAATATCTCCAAGGCTAGGCAGCCCTGCCTAGCACCAGTTAAGGGGCAAGGAGCCCTTGCTTTATTTATTACTTATTACTGAATGTGCACAATTAGCAGCGCTGTCTCTACCACAATTTACCATCATTTACTTAAGAGCCTACCTAGGGATTGCTGCTCTTGTAACCAAAGTTAATTGACTAAATTGCTGAAATTATTTAAGTATTATTATCATTAATACCTTCACTGGGCAACATGATTTCACTCCTTCTTAGAACTGTTCAACCCACTTCTTTCCACTCATTCAAGGAAACAGAGGAAGTAGCGTGAAGCTGAGAAGGAGGAACACTGTACAGTTCTTTCTACTAGTGGAAAATAGAGATTTTCAAACCAGTGGTGCTTGCTAGAAACTAAAGAATGCATTCCCAGCGCCTTTTTGAAATGTTTTGCTTTATTCAGTACTCTGAAGACTCTTAAGTCCACCTGTGAGCCTTTTTTAAAATGCTTGCCTATTACATACAGAACTTGGAATAAGCCCAGGACAGGTCCAGTGTGAACACAGTCCACGCACCCCTACAAGTACAGGCTAACCCGGACATTTTGTTTTAATGCAGACACACGGCATGTTTCTGAAAAGGTGACAAAGCAGCGTTACCGAGAGATTTTGAAGCGGAAACACCTACGGAGGCTTGTAAAGGAACAGGAAGAACAGTTTGAAATTCTTCAGGAAGAAGTGGAAAGACTGAGATTAAGAACATTCCCTATTCTTTAAAATTCAGAGTCCAGGTGGCTGTATAGTACCATGGGTCTTGCCTAAGAGAAAGAGCTTGGACGTCTACCTGTTCTCCCTGAACTTTTCTTTCCACAATTTCTTCTGCAATTTCTTTAAAAATAACTTCAGTTTGAAAGATGCATGTTTGTCTGTTTTGTACATTTTATACCTTGCCTTAGCCCCAATGAATTTCAGTGCATGAGATTTATTTCTGCTGTTTTGATTATAAACCATACAGCTCATTACAGAAGACAAAGGGTACAAGAAACTGTAGATAGAACAAGTGTATCTGTATATCCTTACTCTGCAATATGCAACTGTAGAACATTTTGAAGGTGAAATACTGCAAGAAATCTATGAATTTGCATCTGCTAAAATTAATGTCTGTGGCTTTGACTCAATTTTTCTTTTTTAAAATATATTTACACCTGCAAAGGCACAGGTGTAGGTTGCTGAGAAGTTGAAGGCGTGCTTCAGCATGACCATGTATGCTGCCTGGCCCAGTCTCCAAAGCTGCTGTGGCTTACCCTAGCACAATTACTCACAGCCACCAGTAGCTGCGGCTGCTGCCACTGCCAGAATCACAGGAAAACCAGGTTTGGAAGCATCTGGCCTCCTGAAATCGTTGCTGCTATCTCCTACCCTTTCACATTGATATGCAGCCTATTCTCCTGCCTCATCTCTTCAAGACAGTAAGATAAAGAACCCTTGGTAAAATTAACTACTGCTGGAGACTCACAATTTTTATTTCCTGCTTCCACTGTGTGTGTAAATTCTTCTTTTATAAGTCCACATAAAATGTAAATTCATTCAATTATGAGAGCACTAATACAAGCTTTGATACCTTAGTTTAACAAAACTCTACCCCTGTAAAAACAAAACAAAACAAAAAAAAGAACCACACAAACTACTCCTCTTGTGATCTTGTACACCCTTTCTTTTTTGCTTTACCATTTCCAACTGTGACCCATAAGGATTCTAATTACATCTCCATTTTTTCTTGCAACTTTTTTCTTTCTCCTGAAAGATCCCTAGAAGCAGCACCATTCCAAATGTGCCAAGCTCCGGGAACAGGACTGCCCCCTTCACCAGACACCATTATCTTTTTTTACTAACCTAAGAGGCCGAAGAAATAGCATCTTATAATACTCAAAATGTGATTAGTCATAAGAGGTTGTTCATTAATTTTCTATGGACAGCAACAATCAGTATTCTTAAGAGCAAGTTGTAGTTTTTAAGTCTAATGCTAAAAGGGTCTGTATGATTTGTGATTTTCCTTCCCTTGGGATATGTAAGGGAGTAATTTCTTAAGGAAACAGGAAATGGCTCCTGTAAACAAAGCAGCTAAGGTACGACCAGTAAGGAATCTAATCACATATAAAACATTATTCATTGCAGGGAGAGTTGTAGACTAGTTAAAATTTATGTACTGTTACACTTGACAAGTGGTGATTTTAAGGAGAATAAAAGCAGACAGATGTCACCCCGCTATATGCATAGGCTGTGATGAGAAAACATGCAATTTCAAGTAAAGACATAAAAGCATTTTAAAAGTACATCATTTATCGGAGGGTAAGTGAAATGCTGAAGGTTTATTCAGCTTTATGATGCTGCATTTGAAGGACTCCCATTAGCCAAGGCCATGTTTTCCTTATTTATATGAAGAGAAAAAACACCTTGGCTCTCACATGAAGTACTAGAGTAGACAGATGCTGGCTGCAATTTTCTTGCCTCCCCTTCTATTATCTCAGGCTGTGCAGAATGCTTGAAAGACAGCTTCCCTGAAGACAACTGTCTGGACCTGTATCTGAAAATGATTGCATTACGGCACATTTTCCCTCAGTAATAATTAAAGCTATTGAGAACCTCTCATTGCAGATTCAGAATATTAACAGCATGAAAATTAGTTATCTTTACTTAACCCACAAAATGCTGTCATTAGCTGACTGGCAGCAGGAAGACATTTTTAAAAATGGGGATATCTCTACACATAAAGAACGGAACTCTTTCCCATCTGAACATCAAGAGAAATGACAATTAATTTAACTTCATTATTTCAAGACAAGTAACCATGCAGACTACTAAAAGAATGGACTGTCTTCTACCTCGTAAAGTATGACTTGATTTAAATTTTATTTTTATTTAATAACAATTTGCTGATCAAGTTACCAAGCCAGCTTTTCCAAAACAACATGCGTTCTATCTTTTCTGTTAAGTAATGCCTTTTACAGTGCCTGCAGCATCGAAGTACAGAGCTTTGCAAGTATGTCCTGAGAAAACCTCCTAACCTCGAAGCATAAGGTCCACTGTCCGATCAACACTTTTTATGTGAGCAGAATTCATTCAGTCTTTTCTGCTTTTGCGTGTAATTGAAAGCTTTGCACCTGTAGATTACGCGTCTACAAAATCTTCTTCTGTTCTGCTGTAGTGCAGCAGCTGGTCTTCTAATCCAAAAGTCTCCATCAGCTGAGTGAGACCCACTTTCTTGCCATCTGCAGAAAAGGCGGACTGCAGTTCGTACAGCATCAGCTGGGTACTACTTCTCCATTTCGCTATCAAAGCCTGCAGTTCAGACAGGTTGTTCTGAAATTGGGACAAAACAAAAAAAGTTCCGTCATTCGCTGAAATGTGGGGGTTTTTGATATTCTGCAGATCTATTTTTATAAAACAGCTTAAACTGAGACAATACACAAACACCACACACAAAAGTATTGCTGCTTAAATTAAAAAGCAAGGATGACATTATTATAAATTCCACTTTAAAGAAGGACTTAAAGTGCTTCTTCAGAGCTTTGGTTTGCCTCACCTTAGATCGATACATCTTAACCAGTTTGAGCCTTCTAAGTAGTTCTTCCTTCTCTTGCACTTGTTTCACCAGCCTTACTTTTTCATCCAGGGACTGTTGCTGATTAGGATCAACCTGTAGCACATCAGAATTCTCTGCTGATCCACAGAGGCCACTCTCCTCTAAGGGACTTTTAAAACATGTGTCTTCGGTGCCATTTCTTTCTAGGTTTTCAGAACCATCTTGTAATCTGGAACAATCTGTACTTGTCTTTGGCAGGCACCCTTTGTCAGCCTCAGCACAGTCTTTTTCTTCAGGGTCTATTTTGAGCCGCTTTGCCACTGTAAAATTCGCATTAAATGAACGTCTTGTTTTCCTTAACCGCTCCCTCAGAGCTGCACTCATTGTCTAAAAAAGAAACCAAATGACAAAACCAACAAACCAGAAGGATCAGAATAATCTAATTTTTGATCAGATTTCAAAGAACTGATTACCCTGGTTATTATTTACATAGAATATATCACATATGTAAAGATCTTTGTAAAGCCAGACTTCCCAACTCTTTCACAAACTCGAGCAAAGTCAACAGCTTCCTTCCACATGTATTTGCACACACAGCTGCAGGACATGGAAAGCTGAACCTCTACATTTTCTACAAGCAAATCCTGTTTTCTATTGAGACAAACCTCCTCATCTAGTCTTTGTACAGAAGATATACGGGATATTTTAACTGGGCTAATTTTATTCCGTTGAGGTCATTTTCCTCCTCTAGTTTAATGGAGGTAGGAGTGGTTGTTTTTTTGCTGCTCCATCCCACCACACTTTCTGTATTAGCAGTAGTATAAAAAAAGAATCTGTATTCTACTTGAGAGTATTCAAAATTGTCTATATAATTTTGACTTGATCATCCTTTGAGATCCTTCACTGATAAGCATCTAAAAAGTGATATTTTTCCTCAAAGTAATTTAGCAATTATTTGTTATAATCTGCATCGAACCTTTTTACCTGTGAAATTATACTAAAATATAGGACAGAGGGAGTAGTTAAGGAACACTTGCAAACTAGCCCTATCCTGCATAGGGTCCAGATGCTGAGCTTGAAAGTCTCACCCTAACGCATGCTAGGATGAACACCAAAGCAGAGCTCAGTATTACGGAGAACATTACTGAACATAAGTATGAACATTACAGAGAACATAACTGAAAGCAATGTACTTTGTTCAAGTGCAAGCAGAAGTCACAGAAACTCATTCTGCTTACACAGCAACCCAGAAAACTTAGGGTTTGAGAAAACTGAAGATCACAGATTAAAAACAAAACAACAAAGAAACAATAACAAAACCCAGAACAAATCCTACATAACATTTAAACATATTAGTATGGCATTTAGGTTATACTGCTTCATCACTCTATATTCACAGCAAACATTTGCATCCTCAGAGCAAAAGACACCAAGCATGCTCCTTACCTGGACCACCTTGTAGCTACGGGTATAAGCTACTGACCTTTAGCCTCCCAGCAAACAGTACCCCAGTCACTTCTAACTACTTGATGATTTCACAAGCATTTTGCAAAAGCAAGTTTTCATACCTGTTTCCCTGAACTATTTCCCTGTGGAGCTGTCCCAGAATCCTTTGGAGTATGGCACAAAGATGGCAATTTATCAAGCACTGGTTCTTCCATCTCAAGATGGAGAGCGGTTTCTGTTAAAAGACAAAATTAATTATGTATGGTGCAGTTTTCACCAGATTTGAATGAGCCATGTGGCTGCAGAAATGAGTAAAAGGCTCTAAATAACAAACACTAAGGCTTATTTTCTAATTGTTAAAAAAAGACATCTGTATAAGTTACACAAATGTTCTATGTGCATCTTGCTTTGTGAACAGCTTTTCTTCAAGAGGATGAATAACACTACTAACTGGTATAAAGTATCCTACTACTAATTTTGTAGATTATTTTTCCCTCAGTCATACAGCTCTATGGAATTTTTTCTTTAAATTTCTTTTAAAAGTCTTACAGGTATTCTCCATTATGTTATGTTCTATGTGATATCCTCTTTCAAGTGTTAAAAAGCAGCAAGACAAATTATGAAGCAATCGAACCCATTATAGCATGCCTATAAATCCAAGGTCAGATCCTGCAGCATCGAACTCATCAAAAAAGCTCACTCCAGACAAATTGCATTTTCTTAACTTCAATGACCCTTACTGCTCATCTGACTCAAAGGAATAACCCTTACTAAGCCAGGTTGTGAAGGACCTGTCCTTTCATTTAATTGCATCCCAAGTAGTGATAAAAGGATTATTGGGAGCCACAAGATTTTTATTGTCCACATGTATAAACAGTTAATCTTTTCTAGACAACAAAATAATTGGGTACTCAAGTCTGCGAAAATAATCCACTGTCTCATTTGATCCTTTAAGAGATGCTGCTTAAAAAAGTAATTACTCTCACATGTAGAATTTTAGATTAAAGTAAGCATCCCCAGTTCACTCAGAAGAGCACGTTAATTAAAATGATAAGTCATACCTCCCAGCATGTGCCAACTTAAAATTGATTTGGCAATGTTTGACTTAGTTAAGTGAACCACCTGCTAATGACCAAAATGCAGCTGGAAAATCATCAGCTACACCTCTTGTTTACCTGCAAATTGCAATTAGGAGTTTCAAAACAGATGCCTCTTACAAACAAAATCCTGCAAACAAGCCACAAGGCAACACAAGACTGGCACAAGGGCTTCCTCTTCAGAGATGTAACTTAGCAAAGCCTCAGTATGCCAAAGCCTTACAAACGCAGCAACCCTGGTCTTCCTGGCTCTAAACCAAAGGACACAGGTCCTCATTTATCTTACAAGTCAACACTTCTCCCAGTTGTTCAAAATGTAACATATGGTATTCTATTAAAAAAAAACAAAACCTCAACAGACTTCGGTAAAGAAAGTCTAGTTAACTGGATATTTTGTCAATCTATCAATTAAAAAGGAAGCCTACAGCATCCACTAAGTACAAAACAAGTTATCACTATTATTTCTTCATGTGAGCAAGAGCTTAGAAAAAAGCTACATCATGCCTGTGTACACAGTGTGTCACAAATATGTAATAAATCTTACTAAGCAGCAAAATCATTTCAAGCTCAAGAGCTAGCTTGCACTTGTTCAACTTTAAAACAACAACAAAAAAATCCTGAGTCTCTGCATTTACATTCTAACGCAAATGATTTGTCTTCAAATTACCCTGACTACAATACTTTTCCCCATAGTTCACTAATGCTGTTACTTTAACTCTCTGTTTGGCAGCAAATTCATACAGGTCTCCTGCACTCTTAAAGTCCTTTCCCCAAGATCTCAGCCTAAAAATCCTTTACATTTTCAAGCAGAGATGCCATTTCTCACAGAAAAATAATTCAGTCCAGCACATAAGGAAAACTTGGACCAGGAGGAAAACAGACAACTTTGCACTTCAGCGCTTACTTTATTTTGCACTTCAACGAAGTCTCTGATGCTACATATCTTAGTTTTCCTGCTTATAGCTACGTTATGTAACAGCACTGCTTTTACGTTCTCCACTGGCTAATATAAAGCTTTATTAATGCTCAATAACAATTTTTTCTTAGCTTCTTTCCCATCCTACGGAGAAGCAGAAAGGCAGCTGGGCAGCCCACAAGCAGAGCCACCGATCCCAGGAGCTCCTTCTGAAGCGGTGCACCCTGAGGGGCCAAGAGACACCCCAGAAACGGAGCACAGTAGAGACCCGCAGCACGATAACGACCCAAGCCAGAGGCTGCTCACAGGCCGTGGAGCGAGAGGGGGCCTGCACGGAGCGCAAGGCCGCGGCCCTAACGAAGCCTTGCCCGCCCCTGGGAGCCTTCTGGGCCAGACCTGGGGGTGTGAAGGAACGAGACAACCCGAGGGAACACCCTCCATTCCCTCCTCTCCTCTCCTCTACTCTAACATCACCGAGCCGCAGAGAGCAGAACCCACCTCCCTCAGACACCAGGGACAGGAGCCGAGCGAAGAGAAGAGAACCCCCAAGCCCGCCCGGCCCTCACCGGCCTCAGCGCTTCAATCTCCCGCTTCCGGGGGAAGGGGCGGGGCAAGGCAAGGGGGCGTCAGCAGCGCGCCTGCGCAGGATGCACCGCGCCTGCGCGCGGGGGGAGGTGGTGCGGGCGGGCGCGCGAAGCTTGTTTCTGCGGTCGGTCGGTCGGTCGGTCGGTCGGTCGGTCAATCGGTAAATGCGGGGTTCGGCGGCGCTGCTGTAAAGGTGTCGGGCAGAGCAGGGCTTCTGGAGCTCCCCAGTGCGGGGCATCCCTGGGAACCTCGTACATGCTTCTGTTGCAGCTGGGCATCAAGGGCATGCTGCGTCCTTTAGGCTGCTGTGGACCTGCCACCCTATGGCCGGGGGCTTGCCTGAGGCCAGGCGCCATCTTGTGTTACAGGCAGGCTGAGGCCCAGCTCTCGGCTAGGCAAGGGAACCACAAGTCTCCACCTCGGGCCACCCAGTGCTTCTACCTCAGCAATGTCTCCTCACAGAAGGGGAGAAACTGTACCTCAGGAATGCATGTGAAGAAGTGAGCTGAACGTGGTTGTGAGGGAAGGAGAAAGAAGCAAAGAAACTTGTCTGGGAAAACAAGCAGGTAGATTGGTTGACTTTCAAGGGTCATGTCCTCCAAGCTAAAGGGCACTGCATCCCTAAAAAGAAGAAATCAGGCAAAAATGCCAGGAGGCCTATATGGATGAACAATGAACTCCTGGCCAAAATGAGACACAAGAGGGAAATCCCTGAAGGGTGGAAACGAGGACAGATAACCGGGGATGATTACAAAGAGACTGTTCAGATTAGAGAGCGCCCTGACGCTTGCAGGCACCGCTGAAGCAAGCGTGATTTTCAAAAATCTTTATCAGCAAACTTCCCTTCTGTTCCTCAGACCTGATTTCCCCACGTGGATTTACATTTCTCAAAACTGATTTGTACAAAATGATTTTCCAATATAACTGTCAGGACTGAGAAGATGCGCTGCGGAGGCTACAACAGCAGCAGCTCACAGCCCTCAGGGATGAGGTATCAGTGGTTCCTCCAGCACCACCCGCAGCCCCACTGCTCTGTGCTGTGCATCGAGGCCTTGCACGCCCAGCTGTGCTGAGTGAACGTGCTGGTGGAATATACGCACCTGCACACACTTGCTAGATCATGCCTTAATTTGTGTAGCAGAAATGTGTTCATTTCCTGCCTGATTCCTCCTCAACCACTTATCAGAATGCTCAATTTTCTCATCACCTTCTATAACTCCCATCTGTATTGAGACAAAGTAGACTCTTGCACTGAAAGGTGAGTGCTGAGTGTAGGTGTGATGTAGCATGGTAGCAGTTGACCATAGGTATACAGATTCACTCAGTCCAAATAGAATTTTACAGGGATGATAGCAACCGTTTTTCTAAAAAAAAGTTTTAAGTATCTAGCAAAAAGTTGGAAGTAAAAAGTATCTAGCATTCAAGGCCCATCTAGGACAAGTCACTTTGGGAACTTTGAGAGTTTGGGCCCTCTAGAGTACTTCTTGTATAAGAGTTAACTATCTATGGGTGAAATTGATGTGGGAATAATATTCTCGGTAGCAAATGTGAATTAGATTATGTGACTAAGTTTTATGATCTTTTATAACCATCTAACAAAAAACCTCACATGATACCTCAACTGTTGAGGCAATTTGGAGGCATTTTTTAAACCTGCATCCTTTTTAGTGGAATTATTTTTTTTAACAGTTGCACCTAATTTAATGTCATAATTTTTTTTTTTAAATATGTTAAAAAAGGACTCCAGAGTGCAACAGTAAAAGTGCTAATAGAACTTCTGCTGCAAATTTATCAAGTGGATTGGATCTCAAATACACTGGAGCTTTGAGATGGCATGTCTCCAAGTTCACAGCATGTTTTCTTGTCTCAAGGATGGTCGCTGCTTTAAATTACTCATGCTCTGTTGTACAGACATGTTAACAGTTGAGTTGCACAAGAGCAGAAAGTTTGAAATTTTAGATCATTTGCCAGCTTAGACTCCAGTAAGATTTTACAGAAACATAACACATGAAAAAGTCATCCTCTGCATTATCATTGCTACTTTATTAGAGCAACGCCCATGTGCCCCACCCCAAGTAAGGATTACAATCTGTTTGGGACTGTGAATAAGGAAAGATGGTTCTACACGTTGGGTTTATGAGTTTAATGTAGTACACATAGAGTAGAGAAAAGGAAATATTACTGTAAGTATTCACTGACGGGTACTCACTCTAGGAAGATAACCTGTTTAAGGTGGTTGTTAAGTATTTAGCTGTGTTTACCACGTTTACCTGTGTGCTTACTTGACGTTCACACGTAGTACTGCAAAAACATGACTTGTCCAAGATCTGGAAGGAGGCCCCTGACAGAGCTGGGAACTAGAGTGTCATCAGTAACTATCCAGTGACGCCGGTACTTTTATCGCAGAAACCCAATAGTGGTGGATATTATGTTATCCACAACTTAATAATGGCAAAGAGGAGTAAGACTAAAACCTTCCTCTGTAAAAATGCACATCTGTTTCCCTTGAGGAAAAGAGATTATCCATGTGTTATTGATGCTGGCATGTTTATGGCACACTGTAGAGCATTTCTCAAACCGTTCAGTTAAGTTCACGGGTGCGTGCACGTGGCCAGCACGTTCATTGCAACACAGTCTTTATTAAGCACTATAATGCTATTTTTTGTTATTTCTTTTGTGATCAGAGTAGTTTGGGGTAAGCAAAATAAAATAAAAAGATGCATAGGAAATTGTGCATGGGGTAATAAAATGATTGAACTCTATTTGCTGAACATACTGCTTCCCCTCAGAGAAATTTGTTTCCCCAAGGAACCAGAAGGAAAATGTGCTTCTTGGTTTTATTTTCTTCAGTGTTTCTGTGATGACATTTTAGAGATTGGATTTTTTTTTTTCAGTTTACACCAGTTTGTCTACATAATTGAAAGATAATCTCTATATACCGTCTCTTTCATTAATCTTAACTGACCAGAAGAGCCCTAGGACTCACGTATCAGCACTGACAGGAGAACAACATGTTATATTCCCCTATGAGCACTATCCATAGTAGCAAAGCCCAAGTGGAGAAGAATAGTAAAGGATCCTGCCTTTGGGTTTAGAGACTGCAGTTTGACCTTTATGGGTTTTTCTCTTCCAGAGTGGCAGAAACATCACAAGACTTCTGTTTAACAGCCTGCTGGGCACAACAGGCAGACCTTTTCTCCCTAAAAATTGCTAATGAGTAGCTGAGATGTTAGTCAACATACTAAATCTTAAGGCACATACACATTACCCCCTTCTCTCATTTTTCTGGAATCTGTTGATCTTGTTTAAAGCCAAATGATGTATCCTGACGCATGAAGCACACTCTGCACTGCCTGCATATTCTCTCTTGCCCGAGGCAGGAGGGTGGGGTGTTTTTATGTACCTAACCACTAACTGCTGCAGAAATTTTTAAAATCCTACCCACTTCAGCATGGGCCTAGGGCTGTATTTTTGTTGGCTACAATTCACTACTCAGAAAAATGTTCTGACATGCTCATAGCCATGTAAATGTATCAAGGGAAGGGCTTTATAGACCAGATTCCTGGAGTAAAACCATTTTACTACAACAAAACCTGTCCTTGGGAGATAGATTCTGCTCTTATAATGGTGCAAATGTCCAGTAATTACAACGAAGTCGCTAAGATGGCATCAGCGTAAAGCAAAAGTAAAATTTTATTGCCTTTTCTGCTTTACATTTGTGACTTGCTTAGACTATCCCTTATTTTTTACTTCAATTTTCAAGGTACTTGTCTTGAAAAGAAAAACTGACATAATTTATTGTAGCTAAGGGGTACTGCAATTTGCCATAACAAAAGATAATGTCAGAGCCAGCAGAGATGGGCTTCCTAGTTCTGGCTGCTGCATGTGTGAATAACCGAGTGGGTGAGGCACAGTGCTAATAAAAGGGAACGGCATAAGACTGTCTCTTATTTTTGTGTATGCTTGTGGGATTTTCTCTGAAATAGTCATGCCAAAAATTACAGTTTGAAGTCTTTACGAGACTGTAGCAAGGGAAACAATAAACAGACCTTCAGTGTTCTTGTCTTTGCTGGAGAACTGATTGATCATTATTTTCAGAAAATTCAAGCCTTTTAAATCTAAGCCCTTGCCCAAACTAGTCCCTGGTACAATTTTTGTCATCCGTGATGATCTGAGCGTATTTTTGTGTTGAAGATATTTGGATTGTAGTGGAGCTTGAAGAGTCGCTTCATTTTCTCACATACTTAATACAAAAGTTCGCTTAATGCTGTGTGCATGTAACTCTTTGGTTGTGCGCATTCTTCTGTGCTGCTGAAATTGGTGAAGCTGAAGAAGTGGACATGGTTTATTTACAAGTGCAGTCAAACTAGTTTGAGGGCCATTAACCATAGTCTGGAGGCCTTGGGTGGACCCAGTGGATTAAACTGGAGTACCAAACAAGTCATCCAGTGAGCGGGTAAGCACAGATGGAGATGCACGCATTACCTTCTTCCTGGACTCCTGGGGGCTTCACAGTTGCTCAGAGTTTAGACGTGAGTGAGTGGTGTCCATCATCATTTCAGCAGCATTACTGGTGATCGTTTTGTTTTAGAACAAATCATTCTACTGGCGCACGTTGTTCCCTACTAAACTGCAGCATCAGCAGGCAGGCTTGAATAATACACTTCCTCCTTGTTATTAAGAAACAAATTAGGTCATTTATCTGAGGCTAGAGAAGGTCTTATAAAGTAAAAATGTAGGGAACTTTTCCTAAGGATGAAATACAAATGTGGGGGTTTTCCATCTCTGGATACTGCTAACCATAAAGTCACGTCTGGAGGGCTGAGATTTCAATGCAGCGATGTTGTCAGGTACTGCGTGTGATTATGTTGGAAACCAGGCACACAGGTTAATATGCTTCTGTGAGGGTGGCTTCAAGCTCTTTCCTGATTTCCTGGTCATGCAGTTAATAATAACTGACATCATGTTTTAAGTGTGCATAGTTGTTGTGGTATGGGGGATATGTCTGTGTATTATTCAGGCGAACAAAATAATATGTTTAAGGATAGCTGCCTCAGATTTATGAGGCAGGCAGCTCTTCGAGAGTTGTGAACAGGTATGAAACTCCCATTTTTTTAATATGAAGGTTGAAGCAAATTCTTTAAAAGACTTCAGGTACTCACAGACAGTGGGAACTCAATAAATACTTGCTTATCACACCTCCTCTCAAAATACTCAACCATAAGAAGGCAATAAAACTATCTTCTGTGCCATTTGAATGTCTTCTGTGCCATTTCCTTTAGTAAGTGAAATGTGCAGAGAAGCTTTCTGAGTTTTCCTCCTTTATTGAGTAAAATATGCTGTTTATGCCAATTATGGCTCATTTCAAAATGGGTATTTCAGTGTTTGTGGGCGGTACTGATTTTGTTACAATTATTTCCAAAGTAATTTCAGTGCAAGTTTTCTATTCACATTCTGAAATTAATGCACTTCCTCTACATAGGCATGCAGAATAAGCTTTACTGATGAGTGTGTAGTATTTTCCTACAACTTCAATGAGTTGAAGTGATTATTCTTATGTTTTTTTTACCATGGTCTTGTTGCCTTACTGCAGAAGGGCAGCTTAGGCCTTCTGACATTTGAAGTCATTGAGAAATTTCCTGCTGAACTGAAGGGAAGCAGAACTCTGCTATCCTGATGGAAGGCAGTAGAAGTGTGGCATATGGAGTGAGCTAATGGTATGATTTCGTGTCGTGCTGAGATACTGGAATTGCAGCTGACTGCATTAACATAAGTGTTTCACACTGTGTTTAATGTGTGAGAAGGCAATCAGTCTCCCTCACCACACATTAAGGAAACTGTATTTTGGGTGAGGAAGATTTGTCTTAAAAGGAATCCAGAAATGCTGAACTGATGCTAAGTAAAGAAAGAAAATTCTTTGGTGAGCCAAGTTAGCAAGTGCTACTCACTTTAAGTGGGGACATTTTCCCATCTGTAGCCCAAAGAGCCTTGAGGTTGTGTCCTGGCATCAGTGACATCCATCACACATATTGGTAGTTACTGAACCAGCTCTCTTCATCATCTGTCTCTTTGATGACAGCTATGCCATACCGTTTCACCTAACGCTCCTGTAACTGGAAATCTCCCAGTACATTCACAGCTGAAAGAATACTTCTGGTTTTGATGTTTTAAAGTTTAATGCATTTTTTTCCTTGAGTTAATTACAAGCATTTTACAGGTAACATATGCCAGAATAAGCTATTTCATCATTGTTAAATGCCTGGTGATAACTCAACACATGGGTATGCACTGGCAAGTTTTTTCTTGAAAGACTTCATAGGAGTTAGATCAGCAGATAGATCACCCTGGAATTTTAGCTAGAATATACCCTACCTCTTCTTGAGTCTGTGAAACTGGCCATGACTAACTTTACAACTGTCCACACTGATGTCTGGATAGGAAGTCCTATGTGGGATGCATTTTTCTAGGATCAACAGTACATGTATGAGTGCATCCTGCTTTATAATGTAATCTTACTCTGGTGGGATCTTAGAAATACTTACTTTTCCTTCTCTAAGTAAACCTATATGCAAGAGCAATCCTAACAGATACAACGGAGAAGTTTCAATGACTTATCATCCAAAAGATGGAGAATCAAACCGCACACCTTGAAGTCACTATGATAAACTCTGTCGCTGCTTTTAATTATGGCTGCACTTGTTTTTGAAACAGCAAAACCACATGGGCCAATTTAATCTTTAGCTTAGCTGATTTTATGGGAATTGATTGTTTTATATGAACAACAAATTTAATTAATTTGTAAGAATTTTCTTCATCTGCATAATCTGTGTAGAAGAAAGGTAGGAGAAGTGCAATGAGATTAATTGCTCCTCAAGTGCTTTCTTTGTGGGAAGTAGCTAAGTGGGAGATGCAGCCTTCTTCAGTGCTGTGGCCTGTTAGCCACTGCTAGAACAAATGCAACTGCAGTCTGAGATTCCCTTTACATTTATGCCCCACAAGTGCAGCCGTGTTTGAACTGGTGCTGGGAGTGATTTAACTGTGACTTAATGTTCATTATCTCAGGTGGAGGAATCCCAAAAAGTGGTCACCAAATCAGGAAGCTCTTTCCTGAGGAGATGAGTATGTGTTCGAATCAGAGCATCTTTAGGATATATTCCACAAATGAATGTTGACTGTGTTTTCCCAGTGATGTTTTAAAAGTGCAGATCCTAGGTAAAGTATTTAAAAATACAATGAAGGAACACTCTTAGCATATTCTTCCTAATTCTTTGAAATACTGTTCCCAGTTGGCCCTAACAGATCCCGAATACTTGACACAAATACTCTGTGAATATTTCACATGCACACATGCACATAACAAGCAATTCTCTTGTATTTGATCATATACTTGTTTATTGCTAAGTTGCTTATATGTTGGGAGCTGTACATCCCAATGTTTTACTGTACATTTACTCATATTGCTTCTAGGTGCTGGTCTTTATTCACTAGTTTGTTATTGTTCAGTTGTGCAGACACTGTGCATTTGTTTTAGGAAAAGCTGAAGGTTTCCACTGACACTGCAAATAGCTACAGTAAAGTAAACAGAGCAGAGGTAGGAGCATGGAATTCTAATGGCCCCTTTAACACCAACCCAACCATAGTTCACTGCCCTCCCCCCTGTGAGCTGATTGCTTTTGACTCTGTCAATTGCTTAGTCTCTATTTCCATTCTGTCTTCTTCCCACTTGGTCTCTGTCTGAGTTTTCATGATAATATTGGATGGGCATGTATTGGCTTGTTGATGTCTTTATGTTTTGCTTGATTGCATACACTTGGTGAGCATCAGCTACCACAGGTGCCATTGTCTGCACATTTTGTGTACTCAAATAGAGGAGATCAAACCTCTCTATTCACGAGGATGGGAATACTTATGTATATGTGTCCCAGTAGGCATTAGGTATTGGACATGGCTGTTTATTTGCAAAAGAATTTGCTTCTAGACATATTAAGAACACCAGTACACATTGTTCATGCCTGCACTGTTAAGGAAATAGCTTATGAAACTCTAAGGTGAGCACTGCCTGCTAGTCAGGTCAGTGACGTTCACAACAGCTTGGCACTGGTTGTACCTTCAAAATATGGTAGCTCTTACCTGCAGTTACAAGTTTGAAGACGTTTGCAAAACTGCCAGATTGTTATTATCAAAACAGTAATTAACCCAAGTGTCATGCAGTTGAACTAGCCCAGCATGTTTGACACCCTTGGGCAGCACTAGGAGTGAAGTCCCCAGTCCAGCACAGTACTTAACTACACGTAGCTTCAAGCATGTGGGTAGCCCCCATGGAGAGTAGCAGTAGATCTCAGTGACCAGAGGTCTAGAGAACTCGGTGTCTGATGAAAGCTGCAGGAACAGGAAGAGCTTAGTCTGCTATTGAAAACCCTAATGACATATATGACAATAGCATTCAAATACATAAAAGGTGGTGGCAAGAAAGGAGCTAAATTACACTGAGAATGGAATAGAGGAAGTGATCCTCAGCTGAAGCAGCAGATACCCACTATGGAACTTCAGGACATTTTCTAACAGCAAGTCTGGTGAGATATGGACCAGATCACCTTGGGAGGCTCTGAAACCTTATGGAAATTTTTAAAAGTCTTTTAAAGAAAAATCTATTAAGAATAGTTAAGGTGGAGCAGGGTTTTGGGATAGAGATGGACAAGATAGCTAATTGAAGGCCTTTTCAGCCTTATTTTCTACAGTTCTGTAATTTTATGCACGTACAATTACACACGTACATCAAAATAAATATATACAGACTCCTAGAGTTCTTCTTTATAGGCTTAGGCAAATGTTATTCTGTCAGAAGGGGGAGCAGCGGATCAGTGTTCTTACTGGGCTTCCAGTTGATACCTCATCTTTCCAAAAAACTGGATTCAGTAAACTCAATGTACCCAACTCCGAAAAATACACACACTTGCTAGTGAGAGTTCTTCGCTTCAGATCACCACGTGTACTGTGTTTCATTCATTATTTTTATCTTGCCATCATATCTAACTGAATGCTTTTCTTAGTACAGATTTTTAATATTTGGGGAGTGATGGTAAATACTCTGTTCTGAACTCTTTAATTTATGCTGGAACCTAAAAACATCTTTAGGTGTTGTGGCTACAAAGCCTTCAGCTGACAACTTTAATCGTGGATGTTATTAAAGTAGAATCCAAAGAGCATTTCCATTGCAGGCACTGGGTAAGGAAGGCAGCCACCATAACATGCATCTGGCAACTCTGTGATAACAATAAATATACCCATAAAGATCCATGCCAGGAAGAACACCTGAAATACATAACATATGGAGTGAGGATGAGCCCAGGGTGCCTTGATTTTAATAAGAGAAGGCTGTTTGTTATCACAAGTGTCACAAACTGAGCTTCTGGTGGAAGCAAATTAATGAGGATCTGAATCGCTGTGAAGTGAAAAGTTTGAATAATAACTAAGTTTCCAGCCAGTTGTCTTGCTGAGGAGTGCCACACAACAGACCTGGCCTTCAGGAAAGGCAGTACTTTCATGCTTTGGATAAGAAGTGGGATTTTTCAAGCAGAGACATGAAAATAAAGATGGGCACAGCCAGAAGGTTCAGAGCCAAGTCAGAAAAACTGCCAGAAACTGGAAGCGGAGGTGATTTAAATAGGTTGCATCCAAGTCTTGAGTGCACACTTGCAAACATCTGCTTGTCTAAAGTCAGCATTCAAGCTCTAGTATAAGCAAGGCACTGAAAAGAAAAGCTTCCTTTTTCCCCAGGGTTCTGCCCTGCCAGCTGAGCAGCTGGAGCACAGTGTATTTGCCATCATGCCACCCTTTCTCCTTTTACTTTTGATTTTAAATACCTTCTTGGCACTGGAGAAAAGCTGGTTTGTAAAATGAGATCCTCTTGCAGACAACATTATGTGGAGGAGTGATAGAATCACCGATGGCCATTGCTGGAGAGAGCAAGGAGTAAAAGACCTTTTGCAAAAATAGTGAGCTCTTCCAGGAGAAACCCCGTTGTACAAGGCAGTGTGACCCTGGCCAGCTTAGGATCATCTCTTCCTTGTAACCATCAAGAGAGAGGTGTTAAAGGAGTCAGCAGTTAAAATGAAAAAGCATTCCTGCCTAGCTCCACAGAACTATGAGTCCTGCTGAAAAGAAAACCTTCCCAGTCAGCACTGGCATATGGGAGAGCTGGCCTGACAGCTGTCACCTTAACGTCATCATTTTGATTGTAGCAGTGATTTGCAGATCAATTAGATGAATTGTGATAGATGCAGCAACTTAATGACATCTGGGTTATAACTGTGCATGACCGTCATGCATGAAAGAGCTGCATGATTTCTATAGAAATTATTACTATTTTTACTACTACTGCACTAATAAACACGGGCAGATATTCCACAGACTTCATTGTACCTCTCTGCTTTTATGAAGCAGAAATAAATAATATCAAAGGGCCACAGACCCACACTGATCTGTTCTGTTCTCTTCTGGGTCACAAATCTTCTCTTGTTTATCCCTCAACAAACAGTTTTTGGTTGGAATTAGCATATCGCTTGTGGTTTTGTATGGCAAAGGTGTGTCTGGCTAGAGATTTGCTTGCAGACACGTAATCTAATGAAAAGTGGGAAACTTGGAGAGGTGCAAGGGAATAGAAGCATTCAGAAAATAACCATGAGTGATGTTGAATACTGCTCTTAACCCACATAAGAAGAAAGCTGCAAACTAAAAGGTATTCTAGATTAAAGAACAGTGAGAGATCATAAAACAGATTGAAAAACACTTGTTAATGAGCTCCCAGCTATGACTTTTGACTTCTATAGTATTGCTTAAATATTTACTCTCATTCTAAGTGTTGATAAATGGTGTGTCTCTACTCTATAACTCCAGCCAACAGTTTCCAGCTTATTTTAACACTTGCATCTGGTTTTTTTCTGAATGGTTTCTGAAGAGAACTGTTGAGTTTGTCTTGTGACTGTTCCCTGTGGGTCTGGTCTGTTGGTCTGTCTCACAGAATCACAGAATGTTAGGGATTGGAAGGGACCTTGAAAGATCATCTAGTCCAATCCCCCTGCCGGAGCAGGATGACCTAGATCAGGTCACACAGGAACGCGTCCAGGTGGGTTTTAAACATCTCCAGAGAAGGAGACTCTACAACCTCCCCGGGCAGCCTGTTCCAGTGCTCTGTCACCCTCACCGTGAAGAAGCTTTTTCTCATACTTATGCGGAACCTCCTATGTTCCAGCTTGCACCTGTTGCCCGTTGTCCTATCATTGGATATCGCTGAGAAGAGCCTGGCTCCATCCTCCTGACACTCACCCTTTACATATTTATATACATTAATGAGGTCATCCCTCAGTCTCCTCTTCCAAGCTAAAGAGACCCAGCTCCTTCAGCCTTTCCTCATAAGGGAGATGTTCCACTCCCTTAATTATCTTTGTGGCTCTGCGCTGGACTCAAGCAGTTCCCTGTCCTTCTTGAACTGAGGGGCCCAGAACTGTACACAACATTCCAGATATGGTCTTACCAGGGCAGAGTAGATGGGGAGGAGAACCTCTCTCAACCTACTAACCACACCCCTTCTAATACAGCCCAGGATGCCATTGGCCTTCTTGGCCACAAGGGCACATTGCTGGCTCATGGTCATCCTGCTGTCGACCAGGACCCCCAGGTCCCTTTCTTCTACGCTGCTCTCCAATAGGTCAGTCCCCAGCTTATACCGGTACGTGGGATTGTTCTTGCCCAGATGCAAGACTCCACACTTGCCCTTGTTGTATTTCATTAAATTTCTCCCCACCCAACTCTCCAGCCTGTCTAGGGCTCATCGAATGGCAGCACAGCCTTCTGGTGTGTCAGCCACTCCTCCCAGTTTTGTGTCCTCAGCAGACTTGCTGACAATGCACTCTATTCCCTCATCCAAGTCGCTGATGAATATATTGACTAGTACAGGTCCCAGTACCGACCCTTGATGGACTCCACTAGATACAGGCCTCCAACTAGACTCTGTCCCATTGACCACAACTCTCTGGCTTCTTTCCTCCAGCCAGTTCACAATCCACCTCGCTACCCAATCGTCTAGACCACACTTCCTCAGTTTAGCTGCGAGGATGCTGTGGGAGACTGTGTCAAATGCTTTACTGAAATCAAGGTAGAC
>JAVSBS010008567.1:4428-44727 GCA_033124195.1 Coracias cyanogaster
GCCCAGGCTGCCCAGAGAGGTTGTGGAGTCTCCGTCTCTGGAGAGAGTCCAAACCCGCCTGGATGTGATCCTGGGCACCCTGCTCCGGGTGACCCTGCTGGAGCAGGGGGGTTTGACTAGGTGATCTCCAGATGATCTCCTTCCAACCGCTACCATGCTAGGATTTGGTAATTCTACAAGTTATTGACCCTGGTTTTTGTGAGTGGCAGTGTGGGCTGGAGATCCACACTTTTCCATAAAGACAATTACATCATTATAAATGAAAAGATTACTTTTCATCATTCATGTTACACATACCCCTCAAGGTCTTGAAAAAATTTAGTAGTTTTGCTGAAAAAAAGTAGCAGCAGAACCTGGGCAGTATCTTTAGTGACATCAGTCATCCCCTGGTGCTCTCTCCAGTGTTAAAAACTTCTTAAAATGTGAGTTTTACAAAATTCTTGAATTGGAGTAATGCTGTTACTTCTATTTATTTTGACTAGCTGGAATAAGTCCCTGTCTTGGCTTTTTCCCTTTCTCTTTGAAGTGACGGGTGGGAGCTGCTGTGCAGTCTCATGTGTCACAGTGCTCAAGCTGTAATTGTTGCCTGGCCATTTGTAAAAGATTCTTTCCTCCTCTCTCTGGGAGCCAGCTGTAAAATAAGTAGTAAACCTAACGAAGCATGAAGGATTATTGGCCTACAAATAAACAGTTAAATACTTCAGGGTTTGAGCTTGGTTTTTTTGCAAAGATCAGAAGATGCTTGTCTTCTCAAAAAACACCTCTGCAACATCACTGATGTGTTTCTAGGTGTTCCACTAGGAAATAAGGGTGAAAACTACCTTTGAAAAATGCATTTACTGCGAGGATAAGGCACTTCAGTCTGTGTTTAAAGTGTGTGTTCCGTGTGCTTTGAACGTAGCATTTTGTGTCCGTTCTCAGTTTTGTATTATTTCATGAAGATGGAGACCTCTGCCAACTGTAAACATGGTGCCTGACCTGCTGCTTCACCTGGTGACAGTCAAAGCATTGGTGATGAGTGGCAAGTTGTCTTAACCTGAATCAGTGCAGTTTGTGTTTTCTTCCTTAGCTCTCTTCAGAGGTTTCCCAATACTGTTTATTTCTCTCTTGCAAGGTTCCTCCTATTGTTCTGTCAATTATTGATGAGATCTACTCTTGGAGCATTTGTTCATAATGAATAATTTCAAAGACAAATAAAAGGCCCCTCTGCAAATTTAATGGATTGCCCTTTTGGAGGGTGTTATATTGCTTTCTTGGAATGATGCACTGGGAAAAGCAGTCCACAGCAAAAGCGATTTTGTTTGAAGTTTTATGCATTATGTATATTTCTTCTATGAAGCTACATATCTGGAATGGCTAAGAATGATGGGCAACTGGGTGATTTGCAAATGGAATGACAAATACTTCTTTTAGATTCATATTTTATGTATTAGTATTTGGGGTTTGTATGTTAAAGGACAAGAAAGAGAAGGTAGATCAGGAAGAAGGATCTAGAGCACAAGTCTTGTGAGGAGTGGCAGAGGAGCCTGGGGTTGTTGAGCCTGGAGAAAAGGAGGCTCAGGGGAGACCTTCTGCTTTCAACAACTCCCTGAAAGGAGGTTGGAGTGAGGCAGGGGTCAGTCTCTTCTCCCAAGGAACAAGCAATAGGACAAGAGGAAACAGCCTCAAGTTGCACCAGGGGAGGTTTAGGTTTGACATTAGTTAAAATGTCTTTCCTAAAAAGGTTGTGAAGGCCTGGCCCAGGCTGCCCAGGGCAATAGTGGACTCCACATCCCAGGAGAGTTTTCAAAGCTGTGGAGATGTGGTGCTGAGTGACATGGTTTAGTGGTGCCCTGGCAGGTTAACAGTTGGACTCGATGAATTTAAAGGTCTCTTCCAACCAGAATGATTCTATGATTCTGTGATTATGAATGACAAGAAATTCTATGCTTAGAAGTAAAAAAGCCTAGTTTAACAAATAATCTGGAAAGGAAATACTTGATTTTGATAATGTGCCTTTTTTTCTTTTTAAATTATGATTGACTTATTTTCACTGTGAAGAGTAATGCTTTCTCATTAAGGTAATTGCAATCTAAAATATGGATTGAGTAATTATATGATGGGCCTGAGAATAAGAGCCAATCAGTGATATCGCATTGCAGTCCTTTTTTGAATAAACCAAAGGTTTGATTCATGGCTGTATTGTGACTTTGCCTCTGAAGCACCAAAAATGTGCTTCACGGTGGAAGGAATTGTCATTAGGTCAGCTGGGAAATATGCTGAGTTCAGGTGTCTCCTGGACATCATGAACCTGCAGTTTCTATGTGTGCTGTTAGAGGAAAGGTGGAAGCAGTGGCTGTCCTCTTCTGTGTTTGAGTCACCTCTGAGGCTGAAATCAGGAGTACTGGATGTGTGGTGTGGCCTCTCTTTCTTTCACAGCTTTGATTTGTGGAGAGCTCTTGAAACAGGAGACTATGTGAAGCAACATGAGGTAACTTAAAAATTACAATCACAGTACATTAGACTGGATAGATTCCTGGAGTCTTCAACCTGGAACTTTACCTTCCCCACACTTTATTTTAAAATATCACTTAAATTTCCCTTTTTTTTATCCATTACTGACGCTGCTTCTCAGATTGGGCAAAAGTTTTTGGTCATTTTTTTTCTACTACTGTCTTTGGAACAGCAAATTTAGCTGCAGGAAAACTAGTGATAATTTTTAAATCTGTCTTTAGGCTGAATTTCTGTATTTTCTTCTTCTTTTTTTTTTCCTCCATGACACAAAGCAAGACAGAACTAAGAATAGTGAGCTTTGAACTTCAATGTTGTTACCTGCTGGTTGAGCCCCTATCATACTGCATGTTTTTAAGAGCACCAATGTGCAGAGAGATTTAATGGAGTTTTAAAAAGTTAGATAAAAGCTTTTTCAATTCTAAAACTAGCGTCATCTATTAACTGAATAGCTCCTTACTTCACTCTGAGACGTATATTGTAATTTGTTTATTTAAATTTTCAGGCTTAATACAATACCATAGTTTTCTGATAGCTTTGCAAGAAATTACACGTCAAGCCAAGTACTTCTGCAGTCTTCAGAGATACAATATTTTCTGATCAAGAGGAACCTTGGGGAAATGGGTGGGTGTCACAGGGAAGAGCACTAAGCAGAATCGAAGAGTGAGACACTCCAGGTGTTTCCTGGACACCCGCTTTTGTTTCGCCTATAAATAGCAGTCTGTGTTTATGCTTGCTGATTCTTTGCAGAAAAAGCTGCAGGTACTTAATGGAAAACTTTGTACCATGTTCTGTTTAGACTCAGATCTCATTTTCTGTATTTTCAGTATTTTCCATCTTTTATATTCTGTCTTGACAGACATTTATATAGTTGGACGTTAATCTTTTCCCTCTGCTTAATCTCTTTGTCAGAGGCTGTAACCCACTTTTCTGTAAAAGCAAATTAAGTTTTCTGTCTTGATCTTGGGAAGGTGAAAGCGCTGGTAAGACTCAATGTTGCTAATGTCCTGATCAACGTTTGTTCTGCCTGTTAAGATGATTAGTCTGTTTTTTGTAAGAATAAAATTATTTAGATGGATTGCCAGATGAAGTACACCTGCCTTTTGGATCTTAGTCTTAGAGCTGTTTAGGGAGTTTTATGATGCCAAAATCCACATTGAGAATGTTCACCATAGTGCTGCCCCATGCTAGTTAGCATTTCCCAAATGACACTTGCTAATTTTGTTTTCTTTTCTTATCAGGGGCCTGTTTGTGTTCGTTAAGCTGGTGCTTCAGCTGGTAGAGATGCCTTTCTGAGTGTACGCTGAGCCATGTGCCCTCAAATGGGTTGCTGTGATTTGGAAGCCTGTAGTAAAGGTGTTAGACAGGAGTTGTAATATCAAAGGAGTGAGTGGAGGTGCGAGGGTTGTATCTTTGAAGTTTTAGAATAAAATAGGATAGAGTGGTTCTGTTGGAAGGGACCTGCAACAGTCATCTAATCCAACTGCCTGAATACTTAAGGACTGACTAAAAGTTAAAGCATATTATTAAGGGCTTTGTCCAAATGTCCTTTTGTACTATCAGAAGTACTAGGTACCCGTGTGAGGCAGCAGAATGAGAAGCCATTCCCAGTGGGTTGGGCAGCTTTATCATCCTTCTGCTCCAAAGATCAGATTTTATTACAGTAATGTCGTGGGGTGGCTGTGGTACAGTTCTTGTGATGATTTATTACAGTTGTTTGGCCTTTTTTCTAAATTATTTCCACTGCTGCTTATACATGACCAAAACTTCCAGCAACAGTAAAGCAGTATTAAACAGGAGATTGTTGGACTGAGGAGAGATTTCTTCCTCCACTGAGCCAAACTGCTCTGCAGTATTTGCCGGACCCAAAGTGAAGGCACTTCCAAAGTACAATTTAAGCCACTCTACCATCATCTGTGTGAGATGGTTTCAAATTTCACACCTTTGGTACGTAGCGTTGTGTCTAAATTTAGATGCACATCATGCTTTAATGAAAGGGTATCAGCTGTCCTGGTTTTGGTACTTTTTTTTTTTTTCCCTACATTAACTTGTTTATATTTGTCAGTAATAAGAATAACTTTTATGAAATAGTTTTATCTTTGTTTAGTCCTTAATGTTGCAGCTAGAAAAGAAAGTATTTGGGAAGCTTTTCAGGACTTACTGAACTTTCTGGCCATGCTATATTATGGTCATTGAAAGCGATGATAGACACATTCTTATAAATATATGGCATTTAGTTCTAAAACAGTATTAAATACCAGTTTACAAAAAAAAACCATAATAAATTGCTTTTTACCTTGTAGGCCAAGTTCCTCATGTTGAACACACTAAAACTTGGATTTTATGAGCCAAATGATCCTATGTAGACTATTAATCTGTAAAGCCAGAGGTACCAAAAGGCTGCTAAGGAAGGAGCACCCTTTGAAAACAGAAAAATGATAAATGTTCTGTGACTAGTAAATATTGCCTACATAGAAATACGGCTGTTAAGTATAAACTGATGGAAATGGATGTATAAATGAATGTGTGGTGTTGTAGAAATGTAGTAGTAAGAAGCTATCTTTATTTGCAATGTTCTCTGATGCATATTTATGTACTTTTAAGTAGATCTTTTGATTAATATTTCCTTCCATTTCCAAGTTAACGATTATATATGGTGGTAAGAGAGGCAGATATGCTGTTACAACACTGTAGGTTAAGCAGAAGTGAGCAAAGGTCAAATAGATAAGGGAATTGCACATTATGATCAAATGAGATGTGAAAGTGTCTAGTCAGAAATGCGATGGTGACGTATAATGCGAGATGGAAAGAGTGATGAAAACAAGACTGACCATTTGTCATCTGTGTTCTTTTGAGTAAGCGTCCAGATTAGAGAGAGTGGCAGCACGTGCAAGTGGTAATTAAGTACATGGAATGAGCAGCAGTATCAAAAAAAGCCAATATCCATGTAAAAAAGCCCAAAGTATCTAAGCACCTTGAAGGAGTTTAAATTTTAATCCACATCAGTTGTATATGGTAGGAGTTCAAGAATTCTTGAGACATTAGGATAATTTTGACAGTCTAGTATGTGCTTCTAATACTTGAAAAGGAAAAAGCCTTTTTTATCTAATAGCTGTAACTAGATTTTATATAATTCCTTAGCCTGCATAGTAAAAAAGGAATTTGGATTTTCTTTCAAACTGATTTTCATTGATTTAAATTAAGATATTTGATTTATAGCTTCCTTTTGTGAGTCAGTGAGAACTAAACACAGTTTACATCGCACCTCTTTCTTGTCTCCCATCCTTTATCTTGTTTTGTTTCTTCTTGGTCCTCTCCATTTCACCACCTCTTCTTGTCTGCATTTCTGTCCCTTCTGTTTAACTGTGCTTCCCTCTCTCACACTTTACATTTTTCTCTGCCCTGTATTTCAGTCCCTGCTTGCTGCTCATTATTCAGTGAACTCTGTCACAGTGAGAGTTTGATAGAACTTTTCCCGTTTTGCTCTTTTCCAGACTGTTGTAATCACATTCATAAAGTACTCGAGGTCATTTAACCAGAAGTTGAAGCCTCTTCTTCACTTAAGCAAAGATATATATAATGAAGTAACAAAATTTCATGAGAGTGTTTTGTCTAGGAGGTCAAAAGATAAAAACCAGGAGGAGGAAAAGCTAAATCAAGGTTACCCCTTCACTGTAACCTTGTCTCTATATGTGATCCTTCATTATACAGCAAAATGTGCTGCAGTTGCACAGCTCTGGGGGATGCCTTTGCAGATAGCAGCTTAACTTGATCTGTCTTGATTTATGAGGAGTCATTTTTGTTGGCAGTCTTCAGAAGACCTCAGAAGTCCCAAGCACCTTCCTTCCAGCCAGACCTGCTGAGCCGTGTGGGAGACACCTTTAGTGTCTTTCCAGTTTTCTGTCATACTCAATTACAGGATGCCCGTTTCGTTACTACTTCTGCCTTCTGCCAGTATCCTCTTAGATGTTCTTGGAGGTGAAAAGGATATGGTGACAGGGAAGTTACTAAGTCAGTTTGATTTTCTGATTTTATTTGCAGGTAGGATTTTTGGGTTTGGCTTTTGACTTTATACTAGAACTTGTTGCGTGAGAATTATCTGTGTATAGAACTTTATTTTTAAAATGGGGAAGTTATTATCTTTGTGCTGAGTGTAATGATCTAGTAACATAGTAAATGAACCCTCCAAATTACAAAATAGTTTTTAATTGATGGTGACCCTTGAGAAGCGTTGTAAGAAAATACACAACTTCCATCCAGCTTCTTGAGGGGCCTGTTTAATCTTCACTAATTTAGCTTCACTTACATGTTACATGGTTGCTGGCTTTTAATGTAAACCTTAACAGAGTAACATAACTGAGCCATGCTATAACTGCAGATGTGTGGAGGGTGCTTCTGTAGCATTAAAACCAAGTGCTGTCACATGGTATTTTTTCAGTGATACCCTTTAGATGAAGGGATTATCATCTCTTTGTGGTTTGTTCTCATTTTGTCCTTATAACTTTGTTTTACTCTCCCATGCCTGAGGGTTTATGCTGAGCTGGGTTTATTGTGTTTTAGGATTATGAAAGTAGCTGTTTTCATGTGTCTCATACTTATTCCTTGTTTCTTATGGGATGGGAAATCATCGATTTTCCTGTTTATATTGCTCATTGGTATAAATACCAGAGGTGCCAAGAAGGACAGTGTTGGTTCTCTTAGAATTAGCATATTTAAGCAGATCTGCTTTTGTTTTGTCACGGAGAGTGTGTCCATAGACAATCCACAGAAATGTTGTTTGTGTGTTACTTCTGAAAAGGAAGGGATTCAGGAAGAGATCATTATGAAGTAAAGGTATTATCTGTAAACTCAGATAACCTCTCCATTGTCATCAGAATAATTTGAATAACTAAATCTAGTGATTAATTAAGAAGTGATTGCAGACTTCCTTTCTTCCAAGGAGAGAGAGCAGCTGAAGGATCCCTGAAATCTGCTCATTCCTATACAGGGCCTATAAGAAGTGCCTGAGGGATGTTCAGATACACTAAAAAGGGGTATATAGAAAACTGATAACATTTGAAACCAGGCTAGGATTATTTTTGTGCACTGTGCTGTCTTTACACTGTCTGGCCTTTATTGTTTTGACCCATGTGTGGCCATAATAAATATTTTCTAATGTCAGTTCTGTATTGATCTGAATCTTAGGAGGCACTGAACCTAAAGTGAAATTTAGTTTCCAAATGACAGGGATAAACTAGATCAATATACGGAGTAAAAAATTGAGCTGCGTTTGGTGATTCACACGTAGCCCCATGGGTCCCCATAGGCAGTGTCTGCTTAAAACCTACTCTTAGCTATATGCAGTACTGTTAGGAGGTGAAAGCCCCTTTATGCTGCATTCCCTCTCCTTGTAACTGGAAGAAGATTTGAGGCAAGGGTTGAAGAAGATCTGTAGTCTCCTCATATCATCATCTCTTAATTTGATATGTCTGCGATTCATCCTGCAGCAAATTCCCGAGTAGCATTCGCAGTCCCTGCCACCTGTAGTGGCAGTGGTGGTAGCTCGGCAGAGACCTGAATGACTGAGGTTTCAGCAGCTGTCTTCAACATCTCTTACACTCTGAAGGACCCAGTGAGGAAAAATGCACTTCAGGTGTTGTCCAAATTGTAGACAAATTGAACTTTTTTTCATAAATTCATTTAAAAATCAGCAACAAAATAGAATAAAATATTATGAGCAATGGTGTACTAGCCTTATATATTTTAATTTTAGTTGTGACATTTCAGTAATTACTTCTATTAGGTATGAAAGTGCTTGACACATGTTAAGTGCTTATTTGGGGGTATTATCACTCTAGATTTACCAATGAAGGACTCGATGCTCAGAAATAATACACACTATTCAGTATAGCCGAAGTTGAGGCAGGCATGAGAACCATGTGCTTGTATTTCTGTCCTTTTCCCTTTCTGTCTGGCTAACCTTCATCTTCTGCCATTTCCTGAGGCGGGAGCAAAGACTTCAAGATCTTGTCGAAAAGTGATTTTGATCTTCTGTCCTCCCAGGCAGCTACTACAGTCTTTGGTCTTATAGTCTGTTGTGAGTGCTGAGTAATACACAGAGCTGTGAAGTCAACAGAACCACCAGATTTTGGATTTCTTACACAAAGAATAGAGAAGATTAATCTATAGTAGGCTTGTTGATCTTAACTAGTTCCGGAGGATGAGTGGTTAAAAAAAGCACATACTTCCAATTAATAGGGTATCTTCACAGTTAAAAAAATGTAAAGGTGATGTTGTCATAGCAAGTATTAAAAGGGAAAGCTTCCAGCATATAAAATGATTGCTTGTATTACATAGCTGTTGTCAGAAGTGGATCTGGGAGGTAACTGAGTTGGTGTTTTTACTTATGATAAACAGTAGAGCTGACCGCAGGTCTTTCTGAAGTGTTTCTGTCTGGATTATTAGAAAAACTGCATTGTTTAAGAAAATGAGGGACTGATGTTTCATTTTTGAAGAAACAGTCTGCATGCTTCAACAACCGCATTGCTGAACCAGATAAATTTACTTAATATCACAGCGTTTTCTCATTATATTAACATCTTGGCAGCAGGAAGCCATACAGATGTTAAAGGTTAGCGTGTGCTAGGAGGCCTTATGTAGCTATGAACTCTCTTAGAATTCTTCCTTAGAATTTGAGTCACTAGTCTTGCAGAGGACGAGTCAAGCAACTCTGGAGAGCAACACTTTCTTTAAAATCTTCAATGGACATTGATCACATCTTCTGATTGGTAAAAGTAAGTTTAATTTCAGAATTAGTAAAAATGTGTTGAAAGAAACGCTGAACAGACAGACGTTGACTTGGTCATTAACACTACAGGAAACTAATCTTTTAAGACCAAGGTTTTCGGAGGACTTCTGCTTTTTAGAGATGGTTTTTAAGCAGCAACTGTCTTTTTTGATTTTAGGCTTTTTGCAGTGAAGATTTCCAGGCACTTGTTTAAAATTGAAGCAAGTTTTGTAGCACTGTCAGTTAAGGTAGATAAATAGGAGTCAAGGATTCAAATACGCCACATTTTCCATTTTCTGGAACAGTGTCACATTAATCTTCCCCAGCCATCTGATGCTGGTACTGTTAGAAGCAGGCCGTACCTTTCCAGTTGCTTCTGGAAATTACCCAATGAGTTTGTGGTAGAGTCAGAAATATTTGAATTTCTAATTACAGATTAATCACAAGAACATTTTTTCCAACCTTTACAAATGCAGTTGTGTCTCTCACAGAGGAGACCTAATCAGAAACCTCATCTGAAAATTAGCAAACCAGAAGGAACTTGAACAAAATTAACTTGCTACATGGATAAATCTTTTTTACTTGTCTGTTTATGAGATAATGCCTACCTCATTTCAGAGAAGAAAGGTGAAATGACGATGAATGAACTGGATAACATGCCTTGCACTTGGTCTAGTAATAGCTGTTAAGAACGAGAGCAAACCTAAGACAAAATCCGGTGCTTAAAAAATTCTCTCCAAGCTTTAACAAAAGAATGCTGGATATTCTATCTGCTAAAGACCACGTGACCCAAATAAAGCCCCAAACATAATAAAATGGAAATAGAAATACTGTAATATCTACGAACAGATGTACATGGCCCTTCATGGCAACTATACATCATATGGAAAAAAGACTCAACACCAAATTCTATCTGCTAGCGTACTGAGCACTGTATATCTTGGGGTTGATGAGGGAGCTTCCAAGAGAAGCGGTTAAGAGCAGCTCTGCATTCACAGCCTTCCATGGCAATGGCAAAAAAATGAGCCTGGTGCATTCAAAAGTTGATCACTTGCCCAGTAGCACAAAGAGCAGTTTTCTTTTCACAGCATCTTTCTGAAAGGATATGGCAGGGTAAAGAGAATAAATTATTTATCAGTAGCATGCGAGAGTGGGAGGGCATACAGAATAGGAGAGGGAGAAGGAAAACAAACAGGAAGATAGTAAAGGTCATGGATATTGTTTGTTTTACAGAAGGAGAGAGTGTATACAGAATTGATCAGGTTATGTCTGATCTAGTTTTGCTGTGATTTTTTACAGGAAGACATCATCGGTCTGTTGCTGATTGATGGCTTAACCCCCTTCATACCTGAGCTGTTTTTGCCTTACCTCTGTGACTGCTACAATATTATTTTCTTATTATTCTAGTAATACCCATTCCTTCTGTGCAGTCTTGAAGAATCTTGAAGTTGTCATTCTCTGTGGTCCAAGCCTACCTTGTCCAGCATCTTGTAGCTGAAAACTATCAGCACCAGCTTCTGGGAGGGTTCAAAACCTCGTGCTGGGCAAGTTGGTCAGTGTGCCCTCAACGGGGCTCCTCCTTCCCCCAGGTAGTTTCAAGGTTGACTTAAGTGTTGAAAGAAATACAATCACAGCCTTTGGAAATGAGTGCTGTTCCCATTTCCTTGGCACTCATATGGATGATCATATAAATTATAGAATAGTTCATAACAAGCTCTTGGCCAATCCAACCCCAGTGGTACAGTATTTGAAAGGATTAGCCCACAAGCTTTTTAACAATTAGAAAAAAGTGTGTTTTGAAGTAATTTGTAATTTTGCATTCCTGTTCTAAAAAAGGGACATGATGTAGATGCTTTTCTGAGGATTCTGTCTTGGGAATTCTCAAAATTTGAGGCATGAGCAGCTGCCTGCTACCATGTCAAACAGCCTGAGAAGAATGGGAGATAATCTGATAAAAGAAGATGCTTACTTCCTTGGGCAGAGCTATTTTAGTATCCAAAATATTATGCTGATGAGAAAAGAGAGCCTTTGGCACTAAATTTAGACCCAGGCTTGACCTGCCAGAAACTCAGGACTGCTCAGATTTGAACTATTGATTTGGGCCCATCTCCAGTACAACTGTTCTTTCTTTCTGCTTGTAGAAAGCAGTTTTGCAATAAATACAGCTGAGAGCAAGCCAGGATTTGCAAAGTTCAGCTGACCTGTGTATTTACTAAACCTAAATATTATCTTCACTTTATATGTAACTGCTAAAAAGAAAGACCAAGTCTCCAAAGATCAGTCGCCTGCTTTTTTCTCCATTTCTGTTTCTCTGTTAATTAGTCCTCTGACTATTTTATGTTCTCAGCTGAATAAAAGCTGATGGTGATTGAAAGAAAAGCTATGTATAGAAAAGAGCTGAACTGTGAGGTGTGTATTACAAAAAAGCTACAGAAGATCTGAGCATAAGCCAAACACCTTTTATTCAATGTTTTTAAAAGGAAGAGCTATTGATTTTCTTTTCCAAATACTGATTGGTGAGGAACCTGGGATTTTCTTGATTCACATGTTCTACTTGGAGGTTTATAATGTGTATGGAAAATGATCAGAGGAAAGGGCTTGATGATATGTGTGTATATATATTTCCTGGCCCAACGTGCTGTCAGCTTCACTGAAAGCATAAGTTTGGGAGGATGTTGGTAATAATGAGGGAAAAAGCTACATGCCAGTTACGCACCTCATTTCAAACCCCTACTGACTGACCTAATCTATTTTGTGTATTTTTTATTTACTGCCTATTTGTGATTGTGTTTTAGAGTATTTAAAGTTGTTATTCATATTGCCATGCGCGTATGTGTAGAACCATATAATACCACAAAGATCTTTAAGGAACAAAATAAGCAATATGCAAAAAATCTGTTTCTTTAGCAAAATGTGTAGGGTACTGAAACAACATCATAATGTCTAATAATGTGCACTTGGCAAGTCAATATTTAAATTTACAGCTTTTCCAGAGGCATGGCTGTATTGAGGATACCTCTAACGCCCGCTCTCAGCATGTGGTGTATTTCCACATCGTGAGTCTCTGGCTAAACAAGAGTGATGGACACCTGCGGCATCCTGGGAGCTTTTGTTTTCCATACAATGTGTAGAAAAGTTTCAGTACCTAATCCTGAGGAACTTGACACACCACATTTCCAGGGCATTGTGATTTTAGATGTTGAAAGTCCATTTTGAATTTTTTCCCTCTTCCTATTTTCCTTGGTAATCTGGATTCTGGCTGGTTTTAGCTAGTGAAGAGGTGAAGCACAGGCAGGACTATTTGATGCAAAATCAGCTGTTTGAACCTCAGCAGGGATGCAGAGCATTTAAATGGGTCCAGTCAGGTGAATTTCTACTGAGTCTCCAGCACATACAAATCCTATTGGGTTTATATGTAAACATACAGGATAAAACCAAACTTGAAGGAGTTTAAGATTCAAGATAAGCCTTTGGAAGTTAAGTACATTATGAAAATTGCCAACTTGTGCATAATGATATATTCTTGATCACACACAGTTCGGTGGTTTTGAGTTGTCTGCTTCCCAGGATCTCTCTTGCTGTATGCTGATGAAATAGTGCTTATCTAATGAGCAACTTTGTTTGTTTTTCTTTCTTCTCCGTTACTATTTTTCACTGTGTAACCCTGTGCCTTACTATGTACCGTTCAGATCAGGGTTTGAGCATGAAGTTACTATTTTCCTCTTCAGCATTTCTGTAGTACTTATCACTGCAGTATTTCAGTGCTTCAGATGTTAATTGATTTTCCTAACACCCTAGTGAGATGGGGAATTATTATTAACCAGGGAAATGGAGCACAAGGAGATGGAGATCAGAAGTACTACTCAGTTTGAATGCCAGGTTTGAGATACCTGTGACCCGGTTTATTTTTTTTTTTTAGTATTAATGTAAAACTCTTGAATTCCTTTAATTGCAACTGTAAGTAATTCTGCATTTCTCCATATTGAGTCATCTACTGTATAGTGAGGAAAACTCAGGTGACCACTCGTGGTATTTTTTGTGTCAGTGATGTGCCTGGTTTCATGTAAATGATTTTGGGCAGTAGTGGGGAAAGGATCTGAGTCTTAACACAATATTGAGATGTTATGCCCCCAAACCTTTTCCTTTCTTAATACATTCTTCTGGTTCGTACCATACTTACCCTCCAGTTCTTGCCACAAAGGAAGCAAGGCTTTACCTACAGGAGTCTCTTCTACTTCCTAACCAGAACTAATCACTAGAATGGGGGCACTCATGGCAACAAATGAGTAGAGGTTCTTTTTGGAGTGTGTGTGAAATGTTATTAATTAGAAAATAATTCCTGATGTACATGTGTAAATTGTGTCCTGTATTTCTTAATTTTGAGTGCCTATGTTCCCTGAATTTTCTTTTACCATTTATTTATTTATTATAAACAGTTTTATGTTCTTTTCTGTATTTCTATGACGGTCTGCCTTCTGGCATCAAATGCCCACATTTGGCAGCACTTTACTGGTTTCAAATGGCAGCCATGTCAAGGAGTCAGTATTCCAATATACTTGCTTCCCAGATGCAGAAGTTGAGCTGTTCTAAAAGTGAGATGACTCCAAGTATAGAGCTTGTTTAGTAGGATGTCAGCTGTCATAGAGCTGACATATGAAGCTAATTCTTTTCCTCAGTAGGATATTGTTTCTCTGAGTTGGCAGCACAGAAATGATTATTAGAAGTGACAAAGATCATTAGAACTCTGAATGCTTTTATAGCCATCTCACCTTAGCTTTTTTTCATGATAAATTAACTAATAATGACTTTCAGAAGAATAAAAATCCTCTGAAAACCTAAATTAGGATAACAGTAAGCTCATTTGCTGTGGTACTCTGGAGAACAGAGCTATCAATAAACTCTATCTGCAGAAAGCTAGAAACTTAACCAAAATATTTCTAATATATTTTAAGAAGTATTTCTACACTGATCTTCACTCTAGACTCATTTCTTGTTTGTCTAAGATCAGGGGTTTATCTTATTTCAGATGGATATTGTCTTTTGAAGGGGAGTTAATTCTCCTGCCTTTCAGCTTAGATTTTATTTTGAGTCCATTTAATTGTTTTCCTCTGCCTTTTTAGATGCATCTGTTGTAATAATGCTGAGTGAAGACTCTGCTTTAGGCTCCTTTTAACACAGTAAAAGTGAATTTGCATTTGGGCCTTGTTGCGGTCGGAGCGCAGACGTCCGTACCGCCGCCCAAAGGGGAAGGGGATTGAGGGCAAAGTGAGATACTTCCCACCAAGCTCGTAGGGAATTACGGAGACCAACAAGTATTCAACAAGTTCATTACCGAATATGTCGGTTTGCACCCTTTTCCGGCCTGTGGCGATGGTTCTCTTGGGGGCTGGGTTGACAACGCTCGGCCGGCAGACTCGGGCGGTTCTGATGATGGCGACTTGCCAGCTTTTTCGCATGATCGGAGTCTCTCTCCGACGGTGGTGATGATGGCAGCTTTTTGCCACGGTTTTTTTGGCAGCGGCACGCGGCTCACGACTTGGTGGCGGCGTGTGGCTTCTTCAGTGCAGCGCTCCCGGCTTGAAGCGGCAGCAGCTTCTTTGGCGCAGTGCCCCCAGCTTGGGGCAGCACCAGCGGCAGCTTCTTGCTGCGTTTTTTTTTTTATTTCGACATGGCGCTCTCGGCTTGGAGTGGCGCCAGCTTGGAGTGGTGCAGCTTCTTGGTGCGGGCTTTCTCCACATGGCTGTGGCATGGGTCTGTGCCTCCCCCTCCCCACCACGCTCAGTTCCGGCTTCTCCAGCGGTGAGAGGTGCTCAGATTCTTAGAGCAGCGAGAGATGCTCGGATTCTTAAAGTGGCGGGAGGCGCTCGGATTCTTAGAGCGGCGAAAGGCAGCAGCTCGGTGCGGGGCTCTCCAGCGGCGGCTTCCCCCTCCCGCCCCCAGCTTGGAACGTTTTGGCGTTTTGGTAGCTGATAGCAGCATGATGCTTAGATGTCCTTAAAATAATGATGATAACTTGGTAAAAGCACAAAAAGTGTTTATATTCTCCAGCAGTACCAGTTAGCTTAATAAAAACATCACCTGTCTTTGTAAGCTTTCCCTTTCCTAGCCCATAGCAGTATGCCTGGTGTTTTACAAACTATGGGTCGTGTTATTGTCTTGTTCTAAAGGTATTATTGTCAAGCAAGGGGAAAGCAACAGCTGAGATCACTGAAAATGAGGACATTGTAAATGAGTAAATTAATGCCAGCAAGGATTCAGAGCAGCCATGAGCTTTAGGGAGAGGTTGGAGAGAGAAGAAAGAGGAAGACTTGGGCAAGACTGTGGGCAAGAACCAGAGGATTGTGCCAAGCATGGAGTGGGATGGGGAGGGGAGATGAAGCCATAGTTTAACGTGGAGGGTGGAGAGAATCAAAGGAAATGAGAGCACAATGAGAATAGAAGATAACTAGATTTAAAAACAAACAAACAAACAAAACCAAACCACAACTTTTTTTAATCTGTGATACTCAGTTGGATGGTATTGGAAAACATACTAAAATGATGTTTAAGCTTGTTGCAACTACAGCTTTTTTCTCGTCTGCCACTGAAGTGACTGGAGAAATGCAATGGTGGATTTTCATCTCTGGTGTAGCCTGGTCCAGCCAGGCTTGAAGCCCATCTGCTTACAGATGGGCCCAAAGGGAAACTGCAGTTGGAAATTGCTGTGGCCTTCGGGCTGAGCCCCGCTCTCCCTCTCCCCCCCCCGCAGCTGCATGACTGTATGGCAGAGACTCGCCACAGAGGCTTCATGGAATTAGGAAGACACCCAATTTGGGAGATTA
Organism: Coracias cyanogaster; assembly: GCA_033124195.1. Lineage (NCBI taxonomy): Eukaryota > Metazoa > Chordata > Aves > Coraciiformes > Coraciidae > Coracias > Coracias cyanogaster. Next base: position 20,506 of record JAVSBS010008567.1, read on the forward strand.
CCTGGTTTCTGACTCCAGCAGATGTGAAGAAGCCTTTTTATGGAGAGTCCTGGATTACACACTGCAGTCTGAGGGTTTAGAAGCTTTTCTCTATTTTATTTTCAAGGTAAAAGTATTTATAAAGGATTTCTTTTCTAAGTTGCAGGTGAGGATACTGTTGGTTTTTCCTTTATGATTACAGAGGTAACAGAGAAAAGCACCGCTTGGTATTTGCCAACCTACTGGTCCTATCTCACACTGAGGGTAGCTGGAACTCAAAGATGATTGGTTAACTGTTGTAGTTTCAGCTCTGGCATTTTGATACCACTTCCTCATGCACACAGTGGAATTTCCCAGGTCTGATTGCAATGAATTTCCATCTTTCGATAGAAATGCAGTATCATAAGCAATTGCTTCTTTATCTACAGAGCTATGTATGTCTAGGCAACAACTCAGTTGCTTAAATGTGGGCATTTGTTGTCGTTTTAGCTGTCTCTGTATATGCAAATCATCCACATGGAATTTGCAGGGATGATGCAGCATTTAGAGCAGACCTGTATCCTTCTGCAGCAGCATCTGCTTCCCAGGCAAGATTATCGCTGGGCTTCTGAAATGGCACCTGACACCCATGGTTAGGCACCTGAACTCAGCCTTAGTTGCTACTCAATGTGAAAAGAGAATTGAATTGGAGATGGAAAGCTGTGGGAGTTATAGGAGTAACGTTTCCTGGTACTTCTGCTTTTGTTCTTTTAAAAAGCCATTGACCGTTTCTAAGTAATCATTCCAATTTGTGATTAACACTGGTTTTATGGTAGATTGACATACATTTTAAATTAATATCTCTGAGCTTGCAAGAGAGAGACAGTCTAATTTTCTTTTCTTATTTTTTTCACTCCCAGAGAAATATAGTAAGCATATGTGGTAGAAGTGCACCTACAATTAAATAAACTAGTTGTTTCCTATGAGTTTTAAAGTTGAACTGTAAGCCTGAAGGACAGAAAACATGCCACGTTGCTCTTGTTAGACTGTCAGGTGATGACTGCATATGGGACTAGAGGGTTTTCGGTTTCTTCTCAAAGCATTTTTGGAGGATGAGTCAGTAAAGCAGTTATCTAATGTATCCACGTTGGCTGCACATTGAATTTTATATTTTGTTATGTTTAATTACACTGTTACTGGGCTAATACGTCAGGATTTTTGTCTTCTTTTTACAGGATTCTACTCAGGAGAGTGTCATTACACGAGATATTCATCGCACATTTCCAGCACATGATTATTTCAAAGATACAGAAGGAGACGGTCAGGAATCTCTATACAAAATCTGTAAGGTATGGTCAAGACTCTGAATTTTAAAATGTGTTCCATATTTTGCTGTGACTGTATTTTGCCCTGCTAAACCTGTTCTGACCCAAGTCACTAATCAGTAAGATTTGAAAGCTTTATTTCAATTGCATGTGGAGAGTGTAGTGTTTCTGCAGAACTGTAGAGCCTGAAGTACTTTTTATAGCTTTGCATTTTGTCTCCTAAGATGCATATGAGAAGAGCAAAGCTCAAGCTTGGTTTGTTAATGGGCAGTTTGATGTCAGAGGTCCACTTCAGTAGAAGCACACTGTAGTAGAACTTTTTTTTCTCTGCTAGTAGAGAGGTTTGTGGAGGAGGAGAACCCTCAGAGCAAGCTCTGTGATGAGGTTAAGCAAGAATGTCTTTAGATAATTATCGAGAGAACAGGTTAGCTGGCCTTTCCACAAGCCGTGTGTGTGTAGCTTTTCACTCATTGCTCTCTAATTGCCTCTGATCAAAGAAAACCCTTAATTTTTTCCAATTTGCACATGGGGACATTGAGGTACCAAGGGAACAGATTTGTCCAGCTTATACAGACAGACTTTTATTGCTCAGGACTGATCCAGAAGGCAGAATACTACAGCTTCATAGGTAGTTGTCTGGCTGTCAGTTAGAGATTTTATTGTGCTTTTGGCAGTCAGTTCTCATTTTACATTTTTTTCTACATGTAGAATAAATGGTTGCCTTAGTTGAAGCCATTTCCACTTCCCTTCCTTTTCCTTGTTACTCTCCTTTCCACCTCCAGCTGATTAATAGACAGAAATGATGGAGCTGTCATAACAAGCAGAAAAGAGTGTCCTGCCTTTGGGGTATAATGATACATATTCCTGTTCTCCAGATAAATTCTGTGGTGATACAGACACCTATTCAAACAATAATTTAGATGACTGTTAAATATAGCTGCTTATATTACATATATTGCAGTTCATTGTCATGAGTAATGCACAGTTAAAAAATAAAAGAGGAGCAGAGAGAATTTTGAACCTGTTGATTTCTCCCTAATCTTGGAGGGCTCTGGAGGGCTGCAAGAAAGCAGTTCCTGTGCCAATCTTTGACAAGAATAACTAGGACAATGCAGGTAATTGTGGGCTTGTTGGTTTGATATCATTTAAGTGAAATAGCATTCAGCTTATCAAGAATTAAATGTGAGAAGTATATTATAATGAAGGCCTCTGAGTTTACTGAAAAGAGATCTTGAAAAGCTAGTACAAAAAAATAAAAATACAGGTTTCATTGGTGAAGGTAATTTTATCGAAATTCTGTAAATCGTGCCATCTGCCATGCAAAAAATGTATAAATGATGGACAAGGTAGAATGTGAACAAGATACATGTTGAGGAATTAAGAACTGGCTAGCTAGCAGGTTACTGAGCATCAGCACTGGATAAATGTGCTTCAAACAAGGCATCACAAAGACCACTTGGTCATGCGACGTTCTCTGGTTAGTCACCCCAAAGAAAACAGAAAAATAATTTCTGACACAGGTATCTTGACGACACAGAGAAAAAGGGACTGGTAAATCAGGAGGTGTTAAAGCGTGTGTAGATATAGAATGAGCTAAGTAACACAGCATTTTACAGCTGCTACAGCTACTTTTGGTTACTGTGTCCAGAATTAAAGACAACTACCTCTATGTTGGAAAGAATCTTGTAGCAGTTCCATGAGGATAATGGAAGCATTTGGGAACGTACTTTGGAAAGAAAGGCCTCTTTTTCATGAATATCTCAGTCTATTTTGTTTAATAAAGAGAAGATAAAGGAATGAATCTATCTGAACTAGGAGTGCGAGTGCCTTAGAGGAATTACCTGTCTAGCAGGCAGCTGCAGAGGCAGCGATCTCAGACCTTCACGAGTTCTGTAATAAAAGTGAGGAATTCTACTAGTTCTTCCAAAGCTGGGAGCCTACCCTGTTCTCAGGACCTTTACTGCTCCCTATAGAGAGATTTGCTGCAGATGTTGGTCCTCTTTTCTTGAAGGATCTAGACCGGAGGCCTGTCGGTGTGTACCTTGAGTTGAGCTCTGCTCTTCTCATGAAGCATGTTGTATTTATCTGCAGTTGAATGACCTCTGCCACTTTCTGTTGATACGAACATGTTCTGCATAGCATCTTCGCAGTTACCTTTTAATTTACAGCTCCGAAAAGCTTTGTCTCATCAGCAGACTTTGTTACTGTATGATTTTTGTGTATTCTCTATGATTTGTGAATATTTTCAACAGCATCAGCACTAGCACACCTTTCTATAAGGTTCTGTGAGTGTCCTCACCTTCGTTCCGTGGGTGAAAACTGGCTACTTATTCCTACCTTTTGCTTTCTATCCTTCAATCAATTATTTGAGTGCAGAAGAGGACCTTCTGTGGCAGCTTAGTTCCCTAAAAAGTCTTTGGGAAGGGATCTTGTTGAAGGCTTTCTAAAAATCCTAGTAGACGCTCTTGACTGCCTCATTCTTTCCTGCACTCATTGGTTCGAAGGAGGATTTGGGAAGCAGTGCTTCCTGGTAGAACAGCCTTATCTAATCTTCAACACTGAATTATTCAAAAGTTTACTAGTTTTATTCTTGACAGCTTCCACCTGCTTGCCAGTATTGAGATCAGACACAACTTCTATGTAGATTTCTGGGCAGCAACTTCTCCTTCTGCTGTGGCTCTGTTCTACAGATAACCTGGCTATGACCAGGTCTGGCTGGACCTTGAGTTTGATTGATGTGATTAGTTTTAGAGAAAACTAATTAAAAGCTAATGAATTTGCTTATAAACTTGTCATTCCATTGGGGGGGGGGGGGGGGAATCTGTGGTGAAAGTAATATTGTGGCTCCTTTTTTGTTATTAGAGTAGCTTTTAACAGAGAGGCAGTGCACTCATGCCCTCCTTCTAGTAGGAAAGAAAGATATTTGAAGAATGGGATTATTGAATAAGGCTAGAAAAGGTCTGTCCTCAAGTGGGAGGGTAAAAAGCTGAGGAGCGTTTTCTTCATTCCCCTCTGAAATGAGAGATGATCCGAGCTGTCAGATAAAAAGGAAAACTATTAAAAGCTCACTGCCTCATTTTAACGGGTCTGTCAGTTTTAGTTCCATCTCTTAATCTCTTCTTCAGAACAGTAGGAAATCAGGAAAGATGGAAACTTATGAAGTTGCAGAACATTCATGTGACAAAGTATCTAAAAATAAACTTTAGGGCTGACAATGGTGATAAGGAATGAAAACAGTTCCAGATTCCAGATTGGAGATTTCACTGTAGAACATCACAGAAGCTAGACTGGCGCAGAGCGAACATCTTTGGGAAGACAGTTCTGTTTCTTGCATGCTTTCTATATAAATACTCTGCAAATTCTAGCTCTATTCAAAGAGCTCATTTGTGACATTACAATGCATGACAGAAGACTACTCCTGACCTACTTCCACACGTGCATATGTAGTTAACAGCTCGATGCTCCAGGGAGTCAAAGCACTTGGCAGAAACAGCCGTCTCAATGCTTTGGAGTGTTACACAGTGCAGAATTTAATGTGAGATGCGTTTTCTCTAATTTCCTGGTTAAAGTAACTCCTATTTGACAACAAACCACTGTGACTTGATAGGAGGAAGGGAGTATGTCGCAGAGAAATCTATTGGGTTAGCTAGGTGAGTGTTCTTGCTGGGCAAACTGGAAAAATAGACACCACACTTCCCTGTTTTTCTGGAAATGGTTGAATTACTTTTCAGAGATTCAAAGTTAGCATTAGTGTTTTCCAGTAAAGGCATTATGGAAGGATATGAGTCACTTGTATCATGACATATTCAGTTACTAAATACTTGTCTCCTTGGTTGATCAGATGTGTAGCTTTTTCCTAATCCCTGTCATACTTGCCTGAAGGTTTTATGTGCGGGTTAAGCTGGTTTACTGTGAAACTAAACACGCCGGTTTAGTCATCGTCCCAATATCTGTCCCTTTGTTGGTACCCACATTAGTATAGGGAATAATAAACTGTTTTTCCAGCAAAACTAATACTGAGTGGGCTCCAAGATGTTTTTTCTGGCTTTTTTGGCTGTATAATTGAAATGTGAACATGTCTTTGAGTTGCTCATCTGTGACCAGTAGCTTCTATAGTGTGATAAGCTGCAAATGACGGATTGCTCTTTGGCTCAGCCTTCAGCATGGCAGAACTGCTGCTTAGTGCTGTCCTGTGAGCTGATGGTCTAACTTGCATCCTTTTTTTACATTCTTCTTTGCATTTCATTCCACTTAATCTCCTTGCAGGTGATTGCCTCTTCTCAGAATGCACATATTCTTCCACTTTTTTCAATGCTTAGTATCTCCTCAGGTTTACAAATGGAAAGTTTCAGTATTTGTCCACTTTGGTTTAATTATTTGTCAGAGAGCAGATCTTTCTTTCCTATAGGAGTCTACTTGCCAATTTGAGAATAAACACAGAGGCATAAACAGAATCAGCTAAGAATTATTTTTCATTTATTTTTAGTTGTTTATTTTCTTTGCTCCTGGGTTGAAGAGCAATTTTAGTAAATATTGTTGTCTTGTTTCATGCAAAGGCTTTTAAATGTTATCTTGTCTTCTCCATTTACATATTAATAAGGTTCCTTCTCCACGCATCTGTGCTCAGCAAGGCAGCAGTAGTGCTGTTCTTGCATATGGGCTTTCTGCTGAGACTGTACTAGTCAAAAGGTCAGGATTGTGACTCTTGAATGCTGGAGAGAGTAAAGGATTTAGCGTGTTCAGACTCCTGCCTGAAGAAACGTGAAGCTTTCTCCATTCTCTCGGCCCTTACAGCTCTGGAGGAGGCATATTGTATAATGTACACGTGCCTCTGCCTGATAATAAATGAGTAACTAATTTCTAAAAATACAGTTTTCAGTTACCACAGAAATTCCTTGTATAATGTGATACATCCTAAATGCTGCAGTCATAGGAATATTATTACTTGCAGACTGTTAGCCTTACAGTAAATTTAGGTATGGAGTTTTAAATTATACTGTCACTAAAATTATTCAGCTTGTTGTAAAATACCTTGTTGCATGAGAAGTCTGCATCAAAACATGGAAGTTTCCTTGAGACAGTCTGGTTTTCAGACATTAGGTAAGTCTTTTAACTCTACGAAGATGGACTTCAGCACAGAGCTATGCCCATGTGAGGCATGGAGTAGATTCCCTAGATCATTTCTATCATTGTGATAGTGACACAGAGGTAAGTACTGCGAGGAAATCAGGCTAGTAATTCTCCCCCTAAAAATTTGCATTCAATTCCTGTTACATTTTCTGTTTTCCTGAGGTATCTGATACGGCTATTAACAAGCAGTGTGCCAGCGTGGCTGTCACTTTTTCAGAGCAGGGCGGGTTTCCTGCGCCAGGAGACGTTATTACTGACAAGAGAGACACCGTTACTGCAGATGAGAGATGGAGCCTTTCCCTCTGCATTGCCGAGCAGCGTGTGTGTGGGGAGAATGAAAGCTCTGGAAATGTAAAAACTTTGTAGGAGGCAGACAGTAGAGAAATCTTTTTCAGGAGCTCTCTTTAGTTTCTAATGCAATTGTAATGTTTTTTTTGTAATGCCATGGAGTTACTGTGGTAAAGGCAGATTGGCATCGTGGCTGTAAGCTGGTATTTCATCATCGGTGTTTTGCATTTTGTTGTTTTAAGTACATTTGAACCTTCAGCAAGTATAAGCAACCATTTTCCTGCTTATGAGGATGCAAAATGATTAAAAACATTTTCTTCTGGAATTTGAGGTGTACTCCCTACTCTTCCTCTCTTAAAACTTCTGGGACTCATGCACAGTAGTTGCAGAAATTGAAAAACTGAGGCTTTAAATTCAAAGCAGCAACCTTTCCATTTGTCTTTTAAATGCTACTTACTTGGAATTTTTCTGTCTACAGAAGATTCTTATCTTGGGAGATTTTCCTCCGTTTATTATTTGTGTCCCATATCCGGATTCTTCATTCACTTCCCCAACATGCAGGCGGTTCTCTAGCATTGACTTTAAGCGAGAAGGCGCTGTTGCTTCCAAAGTGTTCACTTTCAAATGATGTTGTACCAATAACAGCATGGTATCTGTCCTCTTCAGAAGACAGGTAACTATTAAGAAGACGTTTTAATTCCATGAGTGAAATCTTCATTTAGTTAAAATGAATGAAAGTGGGCTTCAAGTCACAATCTTCATTAAGTCTCATTTATGAGATAGAGAATATTTCACATCTCAGTTAACTGGAGTATTGTGATTGGAGAGTCCCCAAGAGATTAAGAAAATAATAACTTAAAAGACTACAACGTTGTCACAGGTTGTCATGGGAAAAATCCCATTCTCTTGAAATTAGAGAGTTACAATGACTGCAACAGCAAGATGGGCTTTGGGATTTTGCTTTGTTTTCATATTTCAAGTGGAAAGACAAAGTTAATGTTCCTCAGTCCCTTAAAAGAATAAATCTTAAATAATTTATCTTAGATCTTTTGTTAATAACATATTACAGTGATATCTGTAAGCAGCTTCCTTATTTTTGAGGCTATTTTGTTTCGTTACACCAAATTTCAGCAATATCAAGTCCCATAGGTTATTTAAAACTAGAAAAATATAATTGGAAATGTAGTATCCATAAAGCTTCAAAACTCTATTTGCTTTGGGCATATACAATGAAATCACATAGTTTTTAGAGACTTCATTAAAACATAAATCTTTAGCTGCCAGGATAATGATGCTTTGACTTAACAGCAGACTATTACTCAGTTTGATCTAATTCTCATTCAGAACTGGAGTTAGTGTCCTAGTATCTGATAACAACCACTTGTGAAGATCGGATCTGGGGGGAGAACCTAGTGGAAATTAATTTTAAAAAAGCAAGCAGATCAAGCAGTTAATATTTTTTCTTCATAGCTGTTGGTTGCTTTTGAAGATTTGTTAATGATTACATCCTTTACTGTGATTTTTCTCTTCTATACCTTAGGTATATCTGTGTCCGCTAATTAATTTGAAATACATTTTTTAAAACCAGATTATCCAGTACTTACTAATTTGTAGCTCTGTGGATCACCTCTTTTTACAAATGTTTCAAATTTATCATCTATTCTTTGGAGACAGATCCTTCAACACACCCCCTGTTAGAATTGGTTCCAGCAGGATGACAACCTCTGTGTTTCTTCTGTAATAAAACAGACACAAGGAAAGTTCATGTGGATTTTCTGCTGTAGTTTAAATACAACTTTTCTACCTTGATCATAGATTTTCCAAGTAGAGACTTTCTTTGCCTTCCGGCTCTGGATGTGCTTGAAACAGATTTATTACTAAATTTAATATTCTTAGGAAGTTGATTATGAGAACATTTCTTGGTCTTCCTTCATGTTTTTATATTTAACCTGCAGAGTGAGGATTTTTTTGCACCCTCCCCATTTTCTCTCTTTTGCCATAATTCCAATTTCTCTCACAATCTCAAAAGGATTATTTTTTTTATTTCTGATAATATTCTTTACTTTTTAATCTGTGCCCATTTTGGAGGCAGTTTTTTGTTCCAATGTGTTCATTTCTCAATAGTTATTTTAAAACTTCTTTGGATTAACTATTGCTGTTCTCAGGAAATTATTGTGCTAGTACTGCTTCTCACAACAGAGAGCCCTCATGTGTTGGTATTTGGCTCTATTTTTTAGCCTGAATTTTTTTTTTAAGTGTTGTTATATAGTATGGAGAAAGCATAAATCACATTTGTTATCTGTAATTCTGCATATCCATTTCTAAGTAGAGCTGGCCTTTCAGAAGCAAAAATAATACACCTTTTAGGAATGCTACAGAAATAAAATATTTAGGCATCCATAAACTGATAGATTCAGGGGAAAAAAACAGATAAAGACTTATGATGATTAACCAGTGGATGGTTCTAATTAGTCATGTGCAATATTAATTTCAGTGTTGAAAGTAATTTCTTTTAGTGCTTAGTGCTAAAGAGTAATTTTAAATTAAGTTTTGCTGAGGGAGCATCGTTTTTTTCCAAATCAGATTCTGTGCCCGCTCTTGTAAACTTCTGGAGTTACCTTTTATATCTTACTTTCATGGCTAGAACTGGTTTAAAGTAGTAAGCAGATTGTAATGGTTCATTAATTTTTTTTCAGTAATTTATGGGACTAGTTTGTATTTGCTTGACCTGACTGAAATTGACCAATGGATTGGGATTATTTTTCACTCAGATTCTAAATCGTGTCATCTACCTTACTACAAACGAATGATAAGCAATACAGACAAATGGCAAAGAGCTGTAAGACACAATTAAGTTTTTCACAAATCTACAAATGCATTAGGAAACATATGGATGATTTGTTTGTAAACCGTGACCTTTAAAGGAGTACTCACGTCACGTTTGTTACAGCAATCTTCTCTTTTGGAATCATTACTGAATTCCTTTAAAATGTTTCTTCTAGTTTTTGTCCATCAGAATTAAAAAGGAAAGGTGATTTAAGGACTTCCAATATGTTTTGGCCTCCATTTCAACGTTTCTGGCAGAAATTATTTACAATTATGTTAATTCTGTTGGCTGGAAAGGATTCACATCTCTTTCAGAGTCACCGTTCTTGTTGCCTTTTGAAGAGGCAGCTTAGCCACCTTTGAAATACTGCACAATAGACCCAGTTGGGTTTGGTTCCCCAACACATCCCAACATTTTATTTTTTCACAGGCTCCTTGTGCTTTCAGGCAGTGAATCTGTCATCTTCATTGCACTCAAGACTTAAAAAAAATAAGATAAGCACGGTGTTCGAGCTTGAAACACTCTCATCTGTAAACAGGCTTGGAGGCAGTGTGGGGGCACAGCAGAGTTTCTGATTCATGGGGCTTGTTCCTCCCCGTAGCTCTGACCTTGTGCTTCTGTTTTCCCTGGCTGTAACCTTAGTACCATGCTTATTCTCGCAGGATGTCTCTCTCTCCTGTGTCAATCCTGCTGCTGCTGCTTATACTTTCTCAAGTTGCTTCAAATTCTTAACATTCTCTGACATCTCTTTTAAAAACAGTATCTGTCTTCTCATCTTGGGACAGTAAGGGGAAAGGAAAGGTTGGTTATTTTCACTCTGGTTTTTTCAGAGTAAGGAAAAAGTAGTATGTCATACCATAGGAAAATTAGTCTTGTTCAGTCTTCAGCATAACAAGGACATGAAAAAACTGTTTCTGATGAACTTTTCAGGCTAGAGGAGTTCTTGGTGATTTTCTGACACCCAACCCCTTTCATGATGTTGGAACTTGTTCTCCCAAAACCAAACAAGCACTTTCCCCACAACACAAAGTAACCTGGTATTTGGGGTATCGTTAAGCTTCTATCGTTACTCACGTCAGCAGAGTTATCCTTGATTTAAGTGAATGGGAACTGCATCCAACTCTCTTCATGATGTTTGAAAAACAAAATTTACAAATATATCTATGGAAGATTGAGGGTCACCTGTAGATATTTTTTCTAGTGCCCTGAAAGCTTATGCAGGAATGGTTACAGTTTCACTCCCTTTATTATTTTAGCCTGCATAGTATTACATATCCTGAATAGCTCATTGATTATAACACATTTGTTAATGTCTGCATGCACTTTAAATGTGTGTTGGCTTTTATTTTTTTCTAGGCATACTCTGTCTATGATGAAGACATTGGCTATTGCCAGGGACAGTCTTTCCTTGCAGCTGTGCTTCTACTTCATGTGAGTTAATTGCCAAATGAAAGCTTTGATATTTGAAACCAAAGCAGCTTTAAAATCACTAGTACTGTAACATGCTATTTGACAGAAATTGACTGTTGTTTATTTGTCTATATTCATTTTTCTCTTCTTGCTTTTTGGCAAATAGTGACTAATGGCTGCTAACTTTATGAATATAGATTTCCTTTATCGAGGAGAAATCCATTAAATTGTCAAGTACTTCTGTGTCAAAACATGAAACTGATTTGTTACATATATTAATATTTTATTTTAATTTAGTTATCACGTAGCTGAACTTCCTTTGTGTTTATAGGGGAATATAGCTTTGGGAGATATCCTCAGATTAGCTAACCAGAGCAAGCAATCTCATTCATTTTCAGTGAGACTTTTTCTCCTTGGGACATGTATAATATTTTTTGAATGAAAGCTGAATTTTAACCTTGATATTTCAGCCTGTAACTGAGAACTGTACAAACTTTGGTCTGTTGCTTCCGAGATATACATGTGTGTGCATGTATAGAGGTTGATAGAAATATAGGTAGATAAATATAGTTTTTATATTTGCCAGGTGCTTTAACTTTGATGTATCAGTGGAAAAGCAGTTGATTCAAGTAGCGTGGATATTATAAAGAATATCTGAATAAACCACCCAAAACCCCAACAACTCTTACTTGGGCTCTTGCCAGCTTTATCTGTCAGGCACAATTGCAGTGCATTTGAGACGGTGGTTTTGAGTCAGCTCGTGGTGCCATATATATTACAGGTACACTCCCTGAGGCATCCAGAGCTCACATACAGATTAGTTAAATCAAGTTGTAATTCCTAGTGAGATCTATGACTCCTTTGTTACTTAAGGAGTATGATACACAGTGACAGCATTACAGAGAGGCTGTAGATTCTTTAAGGATAAACCTAAATTAGTCACATTATTGCAATCCCACATATGCTGCAAATTACCTTATCTAACAGTTATTTTACAATTAAATTACCCAAAGAAGGATTTTTAAGTTCCACTGGAAGAATAAGCCATTTTCAAGCCTGGAGTTGTTTGGAAATGAGTGGGTGTCACATTCTTAGCATTTGACTAATACTTCAGCTCATCTGTCTGAGTTGTGTGCTGTCATTATTATAGAGAATCACCTCCGCTTCTGGGGTTTCTGGAGTTAGAAGAAATTGCCCGTACACCGGGAATACTAAATGGCAATTGCACTCATTTTAATATGCCCTTTATAACATTTGCTTTCATAATAGGATATTAAACTGAAATAATCAGAGAAAGGGGGGAAGGGAAGCAGTCTCAATGAGCTCATGTAAGTTGGGAGCTTCCCAGGATGTCCTCACACTCTTTGCTTTTCTCGAATTCTCCAACCAATCAGTATGCCGTGAATGCTTGCAATACCCTTTCTAACTCTTCTATCTTTGCATGGATTTCTAGACTCCTTCCTTTCCCTTTTTTTCTGGGGCAGGATATCCTTTCTTTTCCAGCGTAGGTATCTTTCAGGGATGGTTGGGTAGCCTGAACCTCCATCCTGGATTTTTGTGATTTTGCTGCTTTGATGAAATTCCTGTCAAAGGTGAGCAGGTAACTTCTAATCACAAGGGGACAGTGTTGCCAACTCTAACCATTTTATTGCAAGTCTCACAGAATTTGAGGTTTTTTCCTCATTGTGTATTTTTTGGAATCGTAGCTATGTGGAAAACTAAAATTTCATTTTTAAAAATTGTAAATTTATTGCTTTTTTTATTCCAAAGAAAATACAATAAGGAGCAAACATCTAATGCTAAAAATCCATGGAAATGCCAAAAGTATTTGGTTTGCCTAAAACAATTTGTAAAAGTTTAAATTAACAATCTATGAAAGCTCAGTTGAAGATTTTGAATTCTTGTGGTTGGTAATATTGGAGAACCTCTATCTGCTGAGAGCGAGGACTTGGTGGCCTCTGCCTTTAAACAACTTTGGCCTCGTACTTACCTCTTTCCACTCCCTCTCCCTGTTTCAGGGGAGGAATGATTGTCAATGCGCGTGTGTCTGATTGAGCATGCAAGGTAGGTGTGTTTATGCATGAGCATCTGTCATCTTCTTGGAAATAATTGTTACTTTACAAAAAAAAAAAGAAATTTGCATTCACCTTAATATAGAGCAGATCTGAGCCTTTTGGCCAGGATAAAATTATTTCTTCCCTTTACTTTGTCTGCAGCTTTTATCCGCTGTCAGTAGGGATCATTCCATCCAGATAAAATTGTGGTAAAGAGCTTTGAATAATTCCTAAAAGCTTGTCCAAGGTGAATCTAACCTGGACAGGTAGCTAGCAGCTGATCTGGCTGTTTTTTGTGCTAACTAGTTACTATCCTTTATGATGTCTGAAAATGAAAATAAAAGTGTCTGCCCATGGCACTGGAGACCAGCCATCATCATAGGCTGAACATAAAAGATGAAACCCTAGTGGTAGATACCAAGAGACTAAAGTTCTCTTTGAAGAAAATACTGAGCTTTTTTCTATTGCTGGTATTTGATAAGGGGTTGGCAAGAGGCTGAATGAGTGAATATACTGAAAGGTCAAGAGTTGTCATTCTTGATATTTAATAATTGTTTTCATTTGTTACAACCTACTGCCGGCAAAAGAAAAGTTTGTTTTAATGTGATTGAAAACCTGATTTGGGGTCTGCAGTGATCCTGCTTGTGCCTGTCTTCTTATTGTGTTACCTGAAGGCATGGGGGAAGTGAGGAACATGTCTTATCAGTGGAGGTTTCGTGTTACAGGGCTTCCCACAAATTCAACATTCAGTGGGCTCAAGGCAACAAATGTAACTTCAGTGTGGCCCACATAGCTTATCTTTTAGTACCACGTCCTAAAACTCTGTTGGATGAGAAATTTTGGTCAAAAAGAAATAGAGATTATGGAGATGTGTTCAAGACCAGGTTGGATGGAGCTTTGAGCAACCTGATCTAGTGGGATGTGTCCCTGCCCATGGCAGGCGGGTTGGAGCTAGATGATCTTGAAGGTCCCTTCCAACCCAAACCACTCTATGATTCTATGAGATAGGGCTTCTGAAAAAATTAGGATCTTAATAGATGGGACCAGCCTTCCTGAGCTCACAAGTAGGTTCTGAAGGCAAAGTTTGATGTCCTGGGGTTTGGATGAAAGCAGATAAGCATTATTCTCATTAAATATTAGTTAGACATTAGTTCTCCTGAATTCTTCCCTTTTAACTGAGACTCTCCCAGTAGAAATCACTATCATGAGTTGTTGTCTTTTATTTTTTCACTTTTTTTTTTCCTTTTAAATTGTTCTGTAGCTGAGAGTTGTGTACTGGTTGTTCCCATATCTATTTGGCAGAAAGAACACTGATGACAGCTGTGCTCTTGTGGGGATGTATACTTACATGAACCCATGATGTGATCCCACATCTTCTTCAAAGAAGGTCTTACAGAGCCAAAGCAAGGTGCTCATCAAGGAGAGAGAGGATAATAGACCCCTTGAGATTTTAGTTGCTTAATTCTCCATTCAAAGAGTGCTTTGCTGAAAATTTTAGTATATCCCTGGTTCTGAATTTATCATGCTGAAGAGTGTGTATTTGTGTAAGGCGTTTCCAGCCTCAGCTCAGCTTTTAAAATGATGTTTGTGTTTTTCAAACAGATGCCAGAGGAGCAGGCATTCTGTGTATTTGTGAAAATTATGTATGACTATGGCTTGAGGGACCTCTACAGAAATAACTTTGAAGATCTCCATTGCAAATTTTTCCAGCTGGAGAAGCTGATGCAGGTGGGGCCAGCATGAAGAAGGGATTAATGCTTTGCTTCCATAAGCTACTGGACAATAAAACCCCTCTCCTTTTAGAGGTGCGGTAGAACCAAAGCAGGGAAGTTAAATGTCTGGATCCAAACATTGTGAGTCAGATTGATTTCTAATTTCCTTTGTGTTTCTTATACCAATCTTGCTGCTAATATTTGTATCCAAGTACGGTAGGTATCTGGGTTTTTTCCCCTCTCTGCTTACTCTCTCTTCTCATTTCATGATGTTGCTCAGAGAGAATGTCTCTGGTTTATTAAGGCCAAAGTATCTTCTGATCTGCAACCACTAATGTCCTACTTTCTGTGAATTATGCTGATGGTTAAGAGGTCAGGCAAATCAGGACATCCTGATGCTTATGAAATACGAATTAAGTGTAGGTCATTTTGTAGATTTTACTTTCTTTTCAATATGTTGCTCTTTTTGCATATGGGATTACAGAATCACAGAATCATTATGGTTGGAAAGGACCTCCAGGGTCATCAAGTCCAACCTTTGTCCTAGCAAAGGTTTCATGGTCAGAGCAATTTAACATAAATAAACAGCTGCAAGTTTTATATGTTGTTTTTCTGACTAATAAGGAGTTACTAACAGTTCATTAAGCTGACCTGCACTTCTATTTGCAGAGTGAAAGCTGGCTGCTGCAGTCAGTTATCATAGATGATCAGGTATATACATACACACACCCCTTTGAGATACATTAAAACCAAACAAATCAGGCCACTCTTAATTTAAACAATATTTTCTTTTCAGATGTCATATTGTGTGTATTTCCTACTTGATTAATTTGATACTTTGGCACATAGTCTTCTTCGTATGTTAACAAAGGTTTTTACTTTATTAACTGAATATGAATATGTCATGAGTGTACAGTAGGATTATCAGTGCTTCTTTTGTGTTGCCAGTATGTGCTCCTACTTACTGAGAAATCGCCTGATGGAGTTGTGGGCTTTGTTGCTTTCAAGCTCTGCAAGGTGATCTCCATTGGTTTTTATAGCAGAAGCATTTATAGCAAAACATGGCAAAGGAATAACTTAAAAATATACACTATGCCTGACATAGATGTCACAACCGCTCTACCTTTCTACTGTTATAATTTCTGAGTATAATCTCAGTATTTTATTTGATACCGTGATATCTTACTAAAAACTATAACCATGGGCATGGAAATTTATGAAGAAACATATTTCCATTGTTAAAAGAAGCCAGGATTCACTTTGTTTTGTTTTTCAGTGTTTAGCAACCTGGTACTTACTGGCAGGGTAGATGAAGACCTCCGATTAATGAGTAATACTGATGCATTTTTTTTCCCTTTACTTTAGGAGCAGTTACCAGACTTGCATAGCCATTTCTCAGACCTCAATTTGGAAGCTCATATGTATGCATCCCAGTGGTTCCTCACACTTTTTACTGCCAAGTTTCCACTCTGCATGGTCTTCCACATCATTGACTTACTACTTTGTGAGGTAAAGACCCCTTGAGTCAGAAGGCCCTTCTTCCACACCACAAATCATTCTTCTTTTTTTTTCTTTGTTGTGTTTTCTTGGAGTCATTTACTGTTTAATGTCAACATGCATGTAACTAAATTATGTAGAAGCCATGGTTATACTGAAGAGATGATGTTCGGTGAAATGTTTGGTTGGTTTTAAAATTAGAACTGTGAATTGCCTCATTCTTTGCTAAGGGGCCTAATTAAGAATATCTGATGCACACATCTGTTCACTTAATTTTTAAATAATTCATTCAAAGTTAGGAATTCTAATTTCTTGAAGATACCTAGTAGTAAAAGCTTAGTAGGCTTTTAGAGGGGAAGCTCACTAAATTGTCTGGTTCAGAATGCCCAAGGACAGTAAAGGTATTGCTTCGATGGCCTGATATTAAACAAATAATGAGAACTGCCAAATGGCACAGCCGAATGAAGCTTTTTCCTTTTGTTTTTTACCCTACTATTCCAACAAAGGAGCATGTTACTCCAGATACAAGATGGTGTGTTTCTGTATTGTAGACATATCTGCACTTCCTTTGAAAAAAAACAGACAGAATAGATTGATAGTCTGGAATCTTTATTTTGGTAAAATACTAGTAATTCCTTTTGTCATCAAAAAGTCAGGGCATCCATGGAATGAATCTGCCACTGATTTAAATGAGTCATAAACATTACAAAATAGAAATAAATAAAATAATAGAGAATTTTAAATGCAGAGGGTTTCACGAGTGTGAAACGCTGTTGACTCTAATTAGTTCTCTTAATTTTTATTGTGCATTTTGCTTGTGAATTTTCAGGCTTGCCGTACATGCATTGATAGCATTCATTAAACATTCATGAAACAAATGCTATCCACCACTCATAACTCAATATTTTTTTCCTTAAGACTATTGCTTCTCCTGCATATTGGTGCTGAGGTGTCAAAAAGAGGTAGGTTAATACCACCAGATGTCCAAGTGAGTGCGGAAGGTAGTAATGGTGAGGTGATTTCACATTTCCATGTAAATATTTGAGCTCAGTTTCTTTCCTAATATCTTGATTATTTTAATTAAGCAAATACAAGGAGTAGGAAAAGTTGCTAGTTTTTCTGCTCTTTGTCCTCTTCTTTGGTCGTACGGTAGATGAACGCAATCCCTTGATCACTTTTGAACTTTAGTGAGTTAATTTTCAGAACGAGCTTCTGGTGTGGATTTGATCATTCTTTGTCAGTTCAGTTTATTACTTCGTTCTGATCCTGATGTAAGAGCTGCAATGAAAAGTGATCGTTTTTAGGAGATGGTCAAGAAGTACAGAACATCATTTCATAGTGGTGATTATTGTGATAGCAGCGTAGTTACATCCTGTCTGAAGCTCCTGTGCTCTTCATTATATTAAGCTTGATGATAAAATATGCTGAGGAAGTCTTTTAGTCATGGTTAATATGGATTTAGTATTTAGAATGAAAAAAAGAAACAACTCTTCAAACGTGCATTCATTTCACATCTGGCAGTGTTTATCTCAGCGTGTCTGAAGGAAAGAAGGTGAAAGAATTCAAGGAGAAGGTGAAAGTGCCCAACACTAGAGTCTGGAAGAGGGAGGGGAACTTGTTAGCATTTGTGGAGTGTAATCGCAGAAAGCTAAAGGATCCTTTTCTACAGCATCTAAAAATAAACCAGAGTTGGTAAGAAAGTTGATCTCAAGCAAGAAGATCCATACAGACATCTTGAGAAACAGTGGGGCAGTGTGTAGCATGTGTAGATACTCAGAAAATTGCTCCTAAGATTCATGAGGAAACCAGTCTAAAGCACCTCCAGGTAGGTGCCTCTAGGATTTTGTGGGAGGAGTGTAGATTTAAATCATATTAAAATAAAAAACTAATTTCCCTTATAGAAGGAAAGTAAAATCTGAAGGCATACGGCACAGGCAGAGTAAGAGAGAAACCATTCCTTAATGGAGGACTGAAATAATATTGTGAAGCTGTCTGTCCAGTCAGCCTCCAGAAGGAGCAATGGAACAGTCAAAAAACAGTTTTTGTCTGCATTGAATTGTTCTTTACTTTATCTCTGAACAAACAGCATGCCTGTAATTGCAGCAACTGGAAGGAGAAAAAATAGTTTCAGCTGCTAACAGTGGAACATATTCTTCTGCAAAAAAAAAGAAGAAAAAAAAATCAAAAAGCTTTTGAAGTGAACTGTCTTGTGTTTTTAAAAACAAGCTTCCAGCCTTCTTGTTAATTTGTCATACATACAGATGAATTTTAAATAGCCTTCGACTTACTTCCTGACTGTGCTTTCTCCCCATCCCTGTCCTGTTGGTCTTTGACAAAATGCTTACATCCTATGCAACTCCTTTATGAAAGCAAAATATTAGGGGAAGAAAAACCATTGCTTGAATGGATGGTGACAACTAGTCATTCCAAAGGAATGTTTCTGGTCCCCATGAAAATATTTGAATTACGGATGAATAATTTCTGTCAACCAAGTGGTTTTGTCTGGGGCTGTTTTTTCTAGTTTTTGACTGTAGCTGGAAGAGTGAAATTGGATTTTACAGATACTCTTTAACTCTCAATCCAGAAGAGGAACAATACCTGTTGGGAATCCTGTTGTTCCTCAGCTGCCAGAGAGACATGTATCCATCCCTTGCACGCACAGTGGAACGGTAGCACAAGATGGGGAGTAGACCTCCTGGACAGGAGCATATCCTATGAAAAGTAGCTAAAGTTATGGTAGGAATTCAGTTCTATGGATAACTTTTTAAAACCCCATCAAAGTGAGTGCCATTACAGTCAAGGTCTGTTCATCATTCTCGCATTAAATGTGACTGGATATGACCAACTGTATTTAAGTTCCTACAAATTTGAGACTTGCCTTGGCCTCTGTGTGATTGAGTTCTTTGACCCTGTTGTCTTCATAGGACCTTTTTTACATTTTTAAGTTGTCTCCAGTCTATTGAGAATGTGATTCAACCCCTAAGTTACCTAAATTTTCAGTGGCCTTAGAATACTGCTTCGATAACTCTGGGACAGTCTGTCACCCATGGGGCAGAATCTGTCACCCACCCTCATCTAGAAATGAAATATTTTGGAATTCTTTGTCTTTCCTATGACAGAAGCTTGAAGAAAATTTTGGGCTTGCAGGCAGGTCATCCACAGTGCCATGGTGCATATTACAAGGCTTGATACTTTGCCTGCAATAAAAACACAAACCTTGTGATCCAGTTAAAAGTTTGCATGTGATTGCAGCAAACTGTGTGGTTTTGAGCCTGGCTACGTAGATAGATTTTAATATGTCAGCATCAGCTGAAGACGCGTCTCCAACATTCCTTTTAGCTGCCTATTACAAGTGCTTCATTTGCCTCTTCCCCTTTTGCTATTTCTGTTTGCATTGAAGAACAACTTTGTTGATGAAATTCAGAGGTGTATTTGGATTTGTCAGTCTTATCTATCAATATGACATTATGTTATTGAACACTTCGCCAGCCTGTTCTGTTTGGCTGTCTCTCTTTGTTCCATTTTAAGTTATTTATTTAAAGTCATGCTCAGAAATAGCAACTCATCTAGAGTAAAGCGCATGCTGCTTAGAAAGGGCTGTCCCCAGTTGCAACAACTGCACCTGGGTTAAGGTGTCAAAGAGCTGACATTTAGCTTCGTTTTGCATTTCAAAATGTTCAATTTAAAATGAAAATCTCTGTTTTAAAAGCACTAAAGAAGTGACCTTAATTAGACATTTTTAGAAGAGAAAAAACCCAAACCAGTTGGCAGATGATTTATAAGCATTTTTAAAATTTTCATTATTTTTTTCTGCTTAAAAAAGAAAATACTGTAACCAGTTGTGATATATACAGTACTGCCAAAACTAAAGGAGGAGGTTCAGAGCTCAAACTGTCATTCCGTTATTAACGTTGAATTTTGAGGCACTATTGGTAATGCCCATTTTAAGTTGAGCTGGCTGTTTTTGTGTGGAGTTCTTGGAGATATAAAATACATAAGGATTGTGCTTCTCTCCTTTTAAGGAGTATATAAAAACCCCACTACATATTGCCTTTTCTCATACAGATATTTGTATATTTTAGTGTCAGTAATTACATAGCCTTGTTACAAAAATTAATAGTTTGACTACTAAGCTGCTTTTCTGTGATCAAGATTGAATAGAAAGGGATGCAACCGATGCTCAATTTTGAATATGAAATAATTCAGTGTTTTATAGCTAGTAACAAAGAAGTGAAACTACCTTTCACAGGCCCACACAGCGGCACAGTGAAAGAAGTGGGAATTGAAAGCTAGATACCAGCATTCCTTAGCCTTTATTTATCAACTGTTGTTTTCAGAGCTTTGTATAAAATAACTTTTATAACCAGTTTTGAGGAACTATGATAATGAAGACAGTTTTTAAAAAATCTTTGAAAATGTGAATGAGTTGTTGCTGGTTAATTAGCACCTATTGATAGCAAAGATGTGGCAGTACGTCATGGAGATGTGGTTCCTGGGAGCACTGCTTCATAATGAAAGGATGAAAGTCTTAGAAGAATTGTAACTATTGATGCTGAAGATTTGATTTCTTGTCTTATGTGTGTCTTGCTGGAGAATAGATGTGCCAGGAAACACTACATCGCCGTATGGTATCACTCAGACGATAAGACCGGTCGGCCCTGCGTGTTAGTGCTCGCTGAGTAGTAGATACCATAATAGCCTGTATTTTATATCTGTCACTGTCAGATACTTCTTGTGATGCCTTCAACAGAGTTGAGAAAGAACAGATTAACATTTTAATTTATTAAACTTCCTCAGGAATTGAGTCAGGAACAAGCCCGCTTCCTCTGTAAATCTGCGGTCAGATGAAATGTGAATTAAATAAAAGATTATGTAGTTTATCTTCTGTAGATGTGTAGGGGAAGAAAAATGGAACGTTTTGAGTTACCTGTTGGTGACACATTGTCCACACTTGTTAACCCTTCCAGCTATGAAAGGTTTAATGAATCTTACAAAACAGCAGACTGGGCTTGCTAGAAATAAAATCTATTTTACTAACAGCATATTAAAAGCTGGGCTTAAATTCTAAGTAGGTGTAGATCTGTGCTGAAACTGCTGGCATTATTTCAGTACTATGTGCAACAGTCACTGTCATACATGTGAGTTGGAAAAGGCTTGGCGGGGGATGGGGGGGTGTGTTTGTTTTCCTTCTTGTGAATATAGGTGGTTAGACATTGGCATTTAGACTGTGACTTTCCTCCTGCCCATTGCTCTTCGCGTTATGCCTGCTAGAGAGCTAAGTCTCCTTCTGAAGTCTTTATCAGCCACTGCCCTATCATGTAAAGTGACTGGAAAGAATTTCTTGCCAAGACTGCTGTAACAAGCTTTTAATTGAAGAAGGAAGAGAATAGTTTGTCTCTCAAGCTCCAGATGGAAGACTAGAATGTGAACTTACATGTCTAATGGTAATGCTGGTTTGCTCAATTCAAGCATCTGGTGACATGTCAGCCATTATAGTTGTTTTTTCTTGCAAAAACTTGAGATCTGCAGTGGAGTTAGCTCAGGTTTTCTTGTGCTGGATGTTTTTCTTTCATCTGTTTAGAGGAGTTATTTAAATCCATATAAGTAATTTTACATCCAAAAGTAATTTTAGCATAATTTATCTGATGACTACAGCTGTGGGGGTTCTTCAGTACTAGAACAGAAATTCAAGTAAAAAGAAAGAAAAAAGGGTGTAGCATTTGGCTGTGTGTTTGATGCATGAGGAACTTTTTAAAGCTTTCATTTGCACGTATTTAAAACACTTAGATTGTAAAGATAAAGAGTTTTAAGTGCTTTTCAAAGTGAAGGTCATAAGAAGTATTAGGTGTTTGGATATGAAATTTCGATCAACAGCAGGACTACTGGAGGTATGTAATACCATGTTCTGTATTGCTACAGGGACAGGGAAACACAAAATGTTCTATTCACTTCTAAAGCTACATAGAATTTATAATAATTCAAGCTTGGACTGAGGAGAAGAGTATTTTAATAGAGTACATCTAAGAGGTTCTTGGAGAGTCACAGTGTTTAACATAACCCTTTACACTATGTTGTCCAGCTGTTCCTGAGAGCATCCATAATTTATCTGTCTGTCATTCATAGCTGCAGCTTGTTTATCCCCAAAATAACAAGGCTGGTGATAAATGCTCAGCATCAGCAAAGAAAAAAACAGTCTCACAACAACCTGCAGTTCAAGATAACTTAAGTGAACAGAAGGTCCCTTTTCGGTTATGTTGATAAATGTTGTGGTCATAAAATGTTGAGGCTGCTTCTGTTTCAGAAAATATTCTAAGATACAGGTGAAATGTTACTGGAGATGAGAGACCTGTTTGAATGACCTAGCTTGTCTTGTGCCTTAGGTGGGAGAGACATCTAATGCCATGTCACAGTATGTCTCTGAATTACTTTCCCTATTGCTCCTGAAGTATTTTAGCCACTTACTAGTTGATGTTACTTGGTTGATTTTTCTAGGAATACAGTAAATTTCCATAATGCTTACTTAACACCAGTGCCATCTGCTGTATTTGAATAGCAGCATATTCTAAGCAGTCTTGGCAGTCCTCAAAAACACTTCAGAAATAACTGAAGTATCACAAATGGGAGAGTGATATTCCATGAACAAATCCAGGAAGCTAAGCTAGTTTGGGGACCATTTTGAAAAAAAGAGGGTAGCGCAGCCTATCTCTGCCAAAATACTTCCCGTTACTTTGTGCTTGGAATCTGAGGCTATACTGAATTTTCTAAGTACGGAAAATCAAAACATGAACTTTGCGTTTGAATGACTTGGAAAGAGAAAATGAAGGTGAAGCTGTGGAGAGGCAAAGACCAGAACTGTGTTGTGGCAGAGAAAGGGAGAAGGTGAAGAATGAGCACTGGGAAGGAGATAAGATGGAACGCAGGGAAGCAGGACATTAATTTAACATGGGCATGCATTTTTCTTTGTGTTCTGTGACCACATGTAGAGGAGGAAGGAGGCAGAGCTCTCTTGTCGAGAGATGTTCTGAACCCCATCATCTTGTCTCCTCTCAAGAAAATAAGGGGTCTGGAAGATTCCTGCTCCTCTGAGCATGTCTAACAGCCATTCCCCGTTTCCATCTGTGAGCTGGAGGACCTGTCTTACCTACAGAGATATGAGGCCTCTTTTTCCATCCTTGTTGCATGCATGTGATAAGACCCTTGATGCCTAGTGTGGCTTCAGGCCCCTTTCTTTGTCCATGTATTAATTTGGTTTGGAAAGAGGGAAAGGAATGTTTAAGACCCCTGTAATTTAAACCTCTGAAAACCAGAAAAGTAATGGTGCTGTATGGCTTGGTCAAGCACATGGAGAAAGCTGCCAGTCCACAACCAGATGCCTGCGAATTAGGAACGCACCACTGCAGAGATATCCGAAGTCAGGGAGCGATTTGATACACAGAAATGACTTAAAACTCTGTGGCTGTAGTTTTTATTCTTTGAAAACAGTCACAGAAGCTGGGGAGAAAAAAGTGCTAATCTCATAGCACTCCTTACCTTCATTCAGCTGCAGCAACATCTCAGCAGCAAATTATGTGAAAATCACCCCAAACATGTAAATATTTACTAGCACCCCTAAATCCTATTCATTTCTGTGAAAAGCAACCAAATAACCAACATTTTGCGCAAAATCATACTCACACAGGTTTGTGGTTGCCTAGTAATATTTATGTGTGCCTTTTCATGCTGCAAATTCATGAAGGTGGCACAATAAATACTGAACCCCATGATGCCATTTTTACCGTCTCCCTGGTACCTGCTTATCTAATAATTATCAACTGGTTTTAATTGTGTTTGTATATTATTCACAGCGTCATATTGTTAGTGTGGAGATTTCTATATTTTCTTTTATTCTTTCCTTTGTTACAGCATTTCCTGTTGAGTTTTCATAGTAGGCAGCATGTATGGAATCACTGGGGGAAGCCCAGTCTGAGGGGTTGGGTGTGCCTCATACATTAGCAGTAAGATTTCTGTTCAATTTGGTTTTT
>JAVSBS010008567.1:44770-78971 GCA_033124195.1 Coracias cyanogaster
AAAGATGTATCTGTTGTTTATACAAAGCTTGCTATTTTATGCTGTGCCTTACTTGAACAAGACTTAACCTTTCTTTCCCTCAGTTGTCTTGTCATTGAACTAGAATGAATATACTATACAAATGGCATGAGTAAAAGATGTTAATTAACATGCATGTCCCTGCATGTCTGCCTTACTTCCAATGAAAAATTTCAGCTTCAGACCATATATTTATGTTGTCGGCAAAATAAATACATTTGTGACATTCCTAAAGTTTATTGTGTGCTCTCGATGTATTAGAGTTGCCAAAAAAAAAAAAAATTGCTGGAGGCAAACCAAAACATAAATAGAATTTTAATTCGCCTTTAGAGTTTGTAACCCCAATTACCCTCTGTAGCTCCTCTGAAAGAGTGTGCAACTGAACACATAATTATTATACACTTTCGAATTAAGAAACAATGTCAAATTAACTTCAGTTGAACAGCTAGCCTCTTTTTGAAAAAAGGGAAAATCCGTAATTAGAAAGCTGGAACCAGTTCACTTATTCTCCTGATGGCATGTAATGTGAGGCTTGAGACTTCTCAGACCTCAAGGAGATTGTTGTTGACTTTCATGTATATCTTCTTTACTTGGTGCTGAACTTTTAGAGAGCATTGCCTCAATATAGGGAGTATTGTCTCAGTTGTCTCTGCTTCCTCCTGCATGTCATGCATATGTAGGAGCAAAACCACAGATAAGGACACTAATGTTAAATGAATTTTCCCTATATTTTTGAGGATATTAACTTCCTTTGATTTGTGAAAATGATGCAGAGGGCATTGCCCTATAACCAGAGGGAGGTCTGTCAGGTGTTCTACGTTGGAGAGGGAGAGATGTTAGTATTTAATAAAGCTCACCTTCTCACGAGGCTTACTTCATTAAAGGAAAGCTTTAAAACAGGAGGTAATTTCCAAAGTCATCCCTGATGCAAATGTTGTCCAGATACTACATGATTAAAGTGGTACTTTAAGATATTAGATGATAAATGGCCTAACTCTTCTGCCAGCTGCGCCTATGCTGTTGAACTTTGCCAGCAGCAAGCGTCAGTTTGCTGCCCTTGTAACTCCCTTTTTTCTGGTCTTTGGGTACATTTTCTGTGTCAAATGGATAGATATCTCCCCTCCCTTCTAAAAGGAGCCATGAGCATCCTGTCACAGAGATCTCCCTGAAATACTAACTGGATCCTACAAAATTGGGTCTTTGGCATTCTCTGTTTGTTCTTTCTTCCAAATCTTCTTCTCAGGCATTTTTGAAAGTCTTCTTGTTTCAAAGTGCAGAGGAACTCTAAGTGAGGACTCCTCAAAGAGGGCTTCTATCTGCAGAAGGAACCTTGGCTTCAGAGGGAGTTAAGGGACTGTGAAAATCTCTCAATAGAAGAGAGTTAACATAGTAAGATTTCCACTTATTTTAAGGTAGCCTTAATTTCAGTGCACAAGTGTCATTTCCAGTTGAAGTGTTTCATTTTTACAGTCTTATGAGATAGGGTTTCACTGTTTCACCCATGAGAATGTTACCTCCCTTCTCTGTTGGAAATTACGGTGTTTTGACACAGTTCCACTAAGGGGATGCTTCTATGAAGGGCAATTTTGATGAGTTAAATGGTGACCTACCAGATGGTGAGTTCATCCCAGCACTACCATCCCAGTAGGTATGAAGGGTTCTTCTGCAAAGCTCTTTCTTTTTAAGTGCAGTCCTATGGAAGTCTCAGTGAAGCAAAGAACGGTCAGTGAAGCAGTCAGACAGCAGGAGCCATATGTGGGCTGTATGATAGCACAGACTCAAACATCTTCCCTTTCCTGTTCTTGCCATCTTGATTGCAGAATAGCCAAGTGTTGTCTGCTTTGAGATGGGCTTGTCCTGTCTCCTAGACTTCTGAGCGTAATGAGATCTGTGAAAATGCTCTAGGCCTCTATGCAAGCATAAGAGGGTTCTTAAATCACATCCATTGGAACAAAGAAGATAATGTGCAAATGTTTAACCAGGCAGATAAGCCAGGCTGTCACAGAAGCTGCTGGCCTTCTTCAAAAGGCTAGTAAGAGCTCCTTGGAGGAGGGTATCCACATGCCTTATTTCTGGGCTCCTCACCTGTGAGCTGTGCAGGCTGCACTCTCCTCCTTCCTGCACTCAACAGCAGCAAAGCCTCTCAGGTTAAAGAAAAGAGAGTAGCTGCTTAATCAAGAAACGATATGCCTTGATGAGAAGCCCTGAACCATTCCTGTGCTCTTAGAGTGGTTCTTGTTCAGTAAGTGTATATTTTTACTCTTGACTGATGTGTATTAAAAACCCCAAGTATTTAGGTAATTATGAACAACTTTCACAGTTGCAAATTTTTTAAATATTAAGATGAGATCTGCATGATATTAAAGTATATATTTCCAAATGCCTAGCTAAACATATGACCTTTGGTTTTAAAAAGTAATTATCCAAAGCTTATTGAATATGGGCTCCCTCCTCTTTTCCCCTGTGGATGATTTGTATGTACTTTCATGTTTCCATTATAAAATTGCTGGAGGGATATTGCTACCAATGATTTATATGTCTGGTGCACATTGGTATTTTTGGTCCTTTTTCTAAAATAGATGGAGAAGTTTAAGCTGAATCTTATAAATCAGTGTGTGGTAAATGAAGTAGGATTTTAAATGAGAGACTGCGGAAAAATGAGCTGAGCCTTCTTTTTCATAATCATAATCATTAAACTTGGCCATGTCAGAATAGTCCTGCATGCATTAGATAAAAATAACTCAAGTATGTGGAGCCGTGGTTATAAAACATGTTGTTAAAATGGGTGGGTAAGGCACTGCATTTGAAATCTAAAGCATCTTGCTGGAAATCCAAATGTGAGTAGAAGCCTTACTGCAGATTGACAGATGCCACCTCCAATTCACTCAGTGTCAAGGCATAAATCAGTCTTTCAGGTCCAGCAAGTCCAGGCTGGTCAGGGTGAAGCTGCAGCAGTTGATACTTCAGGTCTAAAATATTGCCTTGGTTTGAGAGGTTCCTCTGCCTTTGAAGAAACAGAAAGGTGCAGGTTGTTTTTTGTTGCCTGGTGTAATGGAGCTGCTGCTGAGGACAGCTGTATCTGAAGGTTTTAAGTCCTTTTAGAGTTCTGATTATAGGGTGGTTCTGTGTTGAACCGGTTATCTCAAGACTCTGTGAGCTGCCCTGTGCCTGGTGGGGCTAGAAAAAGAGCTGGGGATCCTCAAAGCAGGAGGAAACCAGTTTCTGCTGCATTGCTACCAATGTGAAGAGTTGTCACGTACGAGGAGTACCAGGAGAGAGCTTGATTAGTTTGAATTCAGGAACGATGTCGTTTTCAGGTAGATCAGAAAAGAAATGTTTAGAAAACAACTGAAAACTAGTTTGGTTTTCTTTTTAGTTTTTTTTTTTCAGTACTGCAAGAAAATACGCAGGACGCTAATTGCTCAGTAATCCCACAATTACACATAATAGTCCTGGTCATAAAATAAGAAAAGAAAACACAAATTTTTGTGATCGCTTGTAGTTATGGCTCTCATTTATAGATTGTATATTCATACCAAATCCTCTCTGTTAGGAATTAAGTTGTTAATGTTGTGCCTGTGTGGTATGAACTGTTGACTTCAGATTGATACTTGGAATAAAACCAAGAGTACTATGAAGTGAATTTACTGCTGCTGGTGCCCTAGTATTATCAGTGTCAGGACTGAAATCACAGCCAGACATTTTTTCTATTGAAATGAAGTATAAAAATTAAAATAATTGTTGTTGGATTTGAAATATGTGTTACGCCATTTAGAAGAAGGGTTTCCTGTTAATGAAGCCAGGTTCAGTCCTGCTGCAATTGTGACCTCTAGTGGAAAAAGTCCGTTTGTTATCATAATGATTATGCATCAAATTGCAAAGTAATTCACAGAGTGTTGCAATATTCATTATGTCTAATGTCATAGAATTTCCAAGACTCATTAATGGTAATATCCCTTCAAGGCATCATACTATCCATGTAAAAAAGATACAATTTCTTCTCAAGGATGCCTCTGAAAAGTCTCTGCAGATTTTTATAAAAGCTAATTTTTATAGCAATATGATCTCAGGCTTTCAGGAAGAGGCTTAGAAAAATACTCAGTTGCAAAAGCAAAAATTCCTTGGAGGCAGTTCCCTTATGAAAAGTCCTGTTGTTGTCCCACAACAATATCTATTGCAGTGACAGTGTTACTTGTGTGCAAATCTATTGAGACGTTTTTAGATACTGGCTCTTAAAGACAGTATAAGAAAAGATTTATCACGCCATTAAACAAGCAGGCAAGAATATTTGTAAAATACAATCTAAGAAAACAGTCTGAAGGCAAAGTACATAGTACAGTGAACAAGAATTGCATATGGTATTTTTGATATTTGGATGAACACAAAGCTATTTATAATCTTAAATACCAAGTTCTGTAGGCTAGAGAAAGGAGAGTGTCTTCCATCAGCAGAGATGATGCATGTGCTTCCAGCCAGACTGTCATCTGTCTGCTAGCCCAAGCCAAGCAGGACCCGAGAGTAGTGAGGCTGCTCCAGAGGAGCTTCTTTCAGGGGTTGGGTTCCCTTCCCCCAGGAAAACCTCAAGGTCTTGATTGTCAAAATAAAAAGATGTTGAACAAAAGCAGGGAAATGGTAGTTCATATTTTTATAGAAAACATAAGTGGAAATGGAGCCTAATTGAATCAGCGGAGTGGGTTTTACTGCCTTTGATATTTAAAACGTTGGACGTTGTTGTTGTATTACTCACTGAAAGGATTTCTCTACACTTGTGTTTCCAGCTTTTGCAAACCAGAAAGCAGACTATTTGATACAAGCCTCAATTTACTTATCTATGAAATAGTTTTGATTTTTGGCTGATAACAGAAAAAAGGTGTATTTTGTACTTGTGGGGTTTTTTTGTTGTTTTACTTTGGGTTGTTTTTTTTTACAGTTTGAGCATGAGAGATTGCACATAGTTAATCACAGCTAAGCTCAATTACTTGGCAAAAATCCTATCAGCTAGAATATTTATTGCATTTTCTTGATGCCCTGCTTGCTACAATATTCTGCACTGTTGATAAAAGCCAACATTGACAGGTACTGAAGCGATGGAGGGATATCCTGTCACATCCATAGCACCTGGCAAAATGAACAGTGAGCTTCCAAAAGCTCCACAGAGCCGTCATCTTCCCTAGCCAGGAGTTTGGTGCCCTTAAGCCTTTAATGAAGAACTTTGAAGTGTGGCAGGGAAAATGGAAATATTCCCTAGAGTTGCAGCATCTAGTTATGCTGCTACGTAGTGATAAGTAATAGAGAGCAGAGATTTGTATGCTGGGACTGATCGAAGTATTTTTCTTCTTATTTCCAGGGTATGAACATAATCTTCCATGTAGCCTTGGCTCTCTTAAAGGTAAGTCATTGATTAGAAGGGTTGCTTTTTTTATTATTAAACTGTATGGAATTTTTTTTTTAGCTTAATGTATCATATCTAAGGGAACAATAATAGTGGGACTTCGGGAGGAGGGAATGGAGGAGAAATATCATCTATTAGGATAGAGATGTCTTCAAAATTTTACTTATGGTAGATCTATTTTTGTTAATCACGTCATGAAGTTTGTGAAGTCTAAGGATTTAAATGTCTCGTGTAATTACTATTAAGAAAACAATTGTGATTCATTTCACAACGTATTTTTTTTGTGACTGGGTTTTTTCATATTCAAGGAACATGTGATTGAATATTATTTGGTATCAAATATATTTGTAATGTCAAGACAGGAATGGAAGTCTTTTATAACATGAGGAAACTTCTATGTTTGGCTTGGACACAGAATTTACCTGAACAAACAAATCTATAGGTGAAGCATTGGCCCTTTTGATGCCATTGAATAGCTCAGAGTTAACTTACACTGACCTTCACCAGTTGGCTCTGCTTCAGATCCAGTCCACGTACAGGCACGTGGTATGGAATCTGAAATGCCAGCTTTGAATTCACATGATACTCCCATCAAATAATTTAAGCTAAAGCTCAGGGTAGAGCAGCCTGTCACTCCTAACACAACCACCCCATAATGTGGACACAGACTAGTATCATTTAGCTGTTACTAGTCCTCTAGTGTGTTTTCCTTAGCATCTACCTAGATTGGGCAAACACCTACTAGTCAAGTTGCTCAACGAAGAGTAATTCTCAAGAGGTTCAACTTCAGCACAAAGTCATACAGCAAAAGTGCTCCACACCAGTTTAAAAAAAAAAGAAAAATAAATATATATATGCTGCTGCTGTGAACAAAGCAATAGGAACTTTCAAACTGCACATATTTTCACTTGAGGTAGGGTAACTTTGGTGAAGTACGGCAGTGTAGGTATGAGTGTGTAGTGTTATGATAAGGAAGTGTCCATGATAACTTGTGTTTTACACTAACACTGTTAATGCGTCAAATGGTGTTGGGAATCTCTGCATGACTATATGTATTAAATGAAGTTGCCTATAAAGAGGAAATTTGTTTAATGTACATTTCCAGGGAAGTGCTCCTACACAAATCTAAATTTGTGAAAAGGGGGGAGGGAAGGGTGTGCTCCTTTCTTCCTGTTTCAGATTTTATTTGCAACTATAGGAAGCTTATTAATTTCTCTTTGACTATTCCAGAAGAGGAAAATTCAAGAAAGTGTTTTGTCAGTCGTACTATAACTGTTTTCTAAGTTGAAGAGTTTGAAGAGTTTAATTCTGTTTATAGCAGTTCTCCTTATATATATATACGTGCAATATGCTGTGTCTGCCTGTTCTGGCAGTAGTAGGCTCTACATGGTAAGTGAGGTGTTATCCTGAGAAAGTATTTCTACACTGAGCCAAAAACAAGTGCAAAGAAAATACAGGTAAGTAAGATAAGATTTCAAGTCAGAAACACTCAGTAAGAGCACAATTCTATAGTGGCACCAAGATGGAGCTGGTGATTATATACAACTGAATTAGCATATGATTTACTTTCAGCAGGAATGGCTGTTCTCTTAGGGAAGAAAATACGTTTGTACTCTAAGACCTGAAGTATTTTTGTTTCCTGTTCAAATGTGTTCATAATCTCTCATCATTGAAAAAAATGGTTTAGCATACTGGTCTTTTTAAGTTACATGTGTGTGCTGCAGAACAACCACTTTAAAAACTGTGTGCTTCTAAGGTCTTGTTTTTCTCTGATTCTGAAGCCAATGAAAAACAACTCCAGAGGATTTTTTTCTATTTTAAAACAGAGCAATGATCCTCTCATCTGCAATCCTTTGGATTATTTTTAATTTGGACGCGGGGATCCTTCATCAGTGGAATATCAGAGTCTTTATTGTGTAAATGCTATTTTCCTCACTTCCTTGTGCAGCCTGTGCCTCACAATCCCTCATTAAATAGCAACCGAATGGAAGCTTTTATCTGGAACTCCCATTTACTCAATGGAGTTTCTCACTGTTACAACCAGCTGCTAGTGTTCAAAGTGAATGCTTGTTAGTTTTGAAATGACAGTGCTACTTCTGTGACCAATTACCAGACATCTTAATGCAGTAATCTTCGGAAAATAAACATGTATTTCAGACACAAGGGGAATCCTTTCCCATTCCTCCTCCCACCTTCCGAGTATGATTGTAGCAATGAACAGCTAGAGGATTAAAGCTCCTTAGCTGTAGAGGCCATAATTTGTAATAGGGCATTAATCTGATCTCTTATCAAAGGAAAAACATGTTCTTTTTTTCTGTGGCATCTAAACGTTATGCTTTCCAATGCCTGTCAGTGCTTTTCAGGCACTTCACAGGATGCTCATTTGTCAGGCTGTCCAGCTGGCGGCACTGTTTTACAGTTTGAGATGAATCATGTAGAGACTGCACCTGGATTAACGTTTACTGAGCTGAGCTGAGAGAAAATCAAATCCCTCACCTTTCATTTTCTGAGCAGCAGAAAATACAGAGAAGCACTGGGGTGTGAGAAGAACCCCAGTGTTGAAAAAGGGCAGCACAGAAATCTGGGGTGTAGAACAACTCCACAAACAACATGGATATTTTCAATTTAAAAATTGAATTAAGACCATTAATTGAGAATGACAGAGGAAATTGTACCATTCTAGTGCCAGCATTCTTCCCAATCCCTTTTGTCATCAGCTAGTTATTTTCTTTGCTGGAAATTACAAAGTAAACATGAAAATCTTCACATATGCTGAGAAAAAAATACCGATAATAAACATTCTTTCATATTTTCATATTTCAGTAATTATTTCCTTAATCTTCTATTTCTGATCTTGCTACCTTAGCAAAAACAGCTAAACACATGCTTTATTTTGGAATTGGCAAACTGAGGCAGGTATTAAAATACACTATTGTGGAGAAACCAAGCTCTAGATTAACCATTGTTGTAGCTGCTAACTACTGAAAAGGCAGGAAAGAGTATGTGTGAACTGACCTAAGTGCAAGACTCAGCCACAGGGTTGTAAAATAGATCTATATCCAGACTTTGGTTTTGAGGGTTCATCCACTCACAGAGTGTGATTCATAGCAACACTTAAGGTCAACACTTAGGTGGTTGAGCTTTCATCTGGGGGACCATTAGAAACATGTTGCATAATGCTAGATGAAAGCCACAGTTTTGATCAGGAAGGTGTATACTCAAACTAAAGTGGGTAGAAAATAGTGAGGAACAATAATGTATTTGATACTGCTTGTGTTTCCTGGCCAGTGCATTGCTACCTTACAGAGATATACTTCAGTACTGCTACCTTACAGAGATACACTTCAGTACATAGATTGTCTTAATCACAGAACCGTAGTCAAATTTGCATTGGAAGGGACCTCATCTAGTCCAACCCCACTGCACTGAGCAGGGACATCTGCAGCTAGAGCAGGTTGCTCAGAGCCCCGTCCAACCTCACCTGCAATGTTTTCAGGGATGGGGCATTGACCACCTCTCTGGACAACCTGGGCCAGGGTCTCACCACCCTCACGGTAAAGAATTTCTTCCTAATACCTAATTGAAATCTAGCCTCTTCCAGTTTGAAACCATTACACCTTATCCTATCCTTACACTCCTTGATGAACAGTCCCTCCCCATCTTTCTGACAGGCCCCTTGAAGTACTGAAAGGCCCCAAGAAGGTCTCCTCAGCACGTTCTCTTCTCCAGGCTGAACAACCCTAACTCTCTCAGCCTGGCCTCACAGCAGAGGGGTTCCAGCCCTTGGGTAATTTTTATGGCCTAAAACCAGTACTTTTAGATGTATCATTCCTTGAACTCAGGCAAATGTGAGCAGCATTTCTAATGGTGTTTATGAGTTCTTACGCTCCTTCTCAGTGCACATTAGCAAGTGATAACTGTATATTGCACAAACAAGACAGTTGTCTTTCTTGGTTACTTCTGTTGCCACCATTCTATCTCAGCACTGTTTATGTCAGTCTGTGCCCAACAGATTAAGGAGCAACATCCCAGCTACAACAGCAGGGACAGCAGATGATGCTGTTAATTCTAGTAGTTGGTACAGAGGCTCCCTAGATTAAAAAAAAAAAGTGTCCAAATAACCTTGGATAAGGCAGGTTATCTTTATATCATTCTGTATCCAGACTGAAAAAGACCTACTGGGTGAAGGAAATGCTTCTCTGCTATATTATGTCATTATGTGACGTGGCATCAATTTCATAAACTAGTAACAGCAGCAGCATTGCTGATGGAAGTCCATTTCCCTTATTCCAGTTAAAATTTATTACTGATCATTTTACACTCCTCTACTCTTATATCGGCATTGTCCTTATCTTAACTAGTCCCCTTGCAATAACACTCCTACTAGTGTTTATCACCTTGAAGTATTCATAGATACCGTTCATACTGTTGACTAAATAAATCAATATTCTGAGTATTCTTGAACCCTAGAGCTTTTTAGTAGTTCTCTCCTGCATCTCCTCCACTCTGTTTTAATCTTTTTGGGGGTCAACGACTGGGTCTTTAAGAGAGATCACCCTATATTTTCTCTATTAATGTTATATTTCCTTCTAAATCTACTTTACCTCTAAAAAGATCTCTTTATCTGGTAACTCTGAGGATTGTATTGTTCTCTTACATTTGTATGAAATAGTATTCATGACTAACCAGAAATCCACAAATACTATTTCACTACCTTAAACATGGCTCTATGTGAGAGCACAAATTTTGAGCAAAATTACAGTGTACTTCCACATACATTTACATTTCACTTCTTAATGAACATATAGTGAATTGTAGGTTTTCTGTTTTCACTTTCAAGATATTGTCTTCTTTGGATAGGCATCTGACCTAACCTGTCTTGGAATTTGTCCATCATTCATCTGCTGAATTACCAGTTGCACCAACTCAGAACTTTAAAATTACATCTGAAATTTTGTTCTGTATTAAAGGCATAGCTCAAAAACTTATGCTCCCTGAGAAGTGAACATACCCAAAGATAGCCAGAGCAGTCATCCATTTTTGTGCACCTTAGACCCTGCTCTTTATGGTTAAGTTACAACTGTTCTTTCAGGGAGCTCTGTGGCTAGCAGTGTAAACCAAAGCAACTGGTGTGGTGTCCCTTGAGATCATGCCTCCCTTTATCACCTACCTTGGGCATTAGTGCTGTGTGGTGTAGTCTTTCAAGAAAAGAAAGAAGGAAAAAAACAAAGCCTTCAAGCCACAACAGCAAGTAATGAAAAAAAAATTTATCAGTCAGATGAAAGCTAGCAGTATAAGAGGAATAGTTAAGTTCAACGACCAAATTCTTCCATATCTTACTGAAATTAGATGCTGATGTTTTGTATAAACTTACTAGATAAACTTCTGAGGATGTCAGTGAAGACTGGATAGGTGCTTATTTTAGGTAAAACTTGCATATTGTCAATGCAGATAATTTTAAAAATTGTCTTTCAGTTGGGGATGAAATTGTGACAATTACTGTAACTTTTTGAGAAGTGTCCAATGAAAAGTGCACTGAGTGTATAGGCAATGGAGCATAGGCCATATCTCCAAGATATAAAATGATATTTGTTCTCTCTCCACATGCAACCACTCTTACTTTGCATTTCCAGTGACTTGAGGAGCCTGAACTGATTTTTAAATCAGCACTGCTTTAAGCCAGAACTTGGATGAAGTGACATACAGCGTTCCTTTCCAACCTAAACTGGTTTTCACTCCAGGTGATCTGGTTTAGTCCACTCTGTAAGTGCATTAAATCCTCAAAAGGCTCTTTTCAAGCTAAAAAAGAACTGTCCACATAAGAATCTAAGACAAAATATATATTGCCCTTATACCTACTTTTTTATAGCTTCTTTATCTAGCTGATCCCAGGATCAGTGCTGAAGCCTCTGGTACAGGAAGTGGATCCTAACTCTTTGGTGCTAGAGGTCAGAACTGACTCTTCTCTTTTCAAAGTCTTCCCATTAGGCAGAAGACAAGAAGTTCACTTTTTAAGAGCCTTTTAGATCACTGCTTTTGTATTTCTAGTTTCTGAATCAAGGAGGTCCTTCAACTGTAGGTTTCGCTGGGCTGGAAAGTTCCCTAGACCCACTCCCCCTACCACAAAAAGCAGTTCTTGGTGACTTGTTGGAGATTATATCTTAGAAAGAGAAATCTGTACTGGAAAATGTCCAGAATCAATCAGCTTCCAGACTACTCATTTTCTAGCCCTAGTATAACCAGTTTTCTATTTATAAATGTCCACCTTTATTTGCATGCTAAAAATCCATCCTGTCCTGACTAGTTACTTTCTTAGCCCATTTGATCTCCTCTTCACACCAATCAGTTCAATTTCTATTAGCTGAGTGTTCACCATAAATATTTAATTTTGAGGGAGAGGAGATGTTCTCTTTTTAAAGGAATAGAAGACTGAAAGCAGAGAAAGCATGAAATTCATTGGACTGCATTTCTTTAGCAGCACTGAACCTTGATTTATATATTAACGGCACTTCCTCATTATACTCGCCATTCATAATTTCTAGATATTGGAAACTGGAGATATTTTTTTCAGGACTCAAATAGTTCAGATATTTTTTCCCTCAGTATAGTGTATATGACTCCTGTACTTAGCAAATCTTGTGATTCTGTGGGAAAGTTTTTACCTAAGTATGTAATTGAAGTTAAAAAACCCCATAAAAATAGTCATACCAGGTCAGACTTGTAGGCTTATCTACCCCAGTATCTTGTTCCTAACAGTGGATACATGGGAAAGACTAAGAACAGGGCAATAATACTCTTTATTTTCCCTATTCCCTCTGGCAATCTGTGTCTTGGAGGCTCTCTGAGACAGAAGTGGTGTCTCATGTTTAATATCTCTATGGATCGTTATCCCATGGGTTTGTCTGGTGAATTTTTGATCATATGTAAACTAGTAGCCACAGAAATTTTTTTCAGCTTAATTATCATTTTGTTTACTTTGAACCTGTCATTTATGAATTTCATGTGAGGTTCCTGTGTTAGAAAGCATTTTGGACAGTTGATACCTCTTCACTTTCTCCACGCCACTCATGATTTTATAACTCTACATACCCCGCAGCAACTGTTTTCCAGGCTTAATAATCTTAGTCTGTTTCTTGGCTCCTCATTTGGAAGCCTCTAATGAGCCTTATTCCTGCTATAAATTTTTTTTCTATCTCTATTAGCTCCTTTTTGAGATGAGATGACCAGAGTAATGCATAATATCAAAGATGAAAGCGCGTCATGGAGCTACACTAGAATAATGGCATTCTCTGTTTAGATCTCTATTCTTTTCCTATTAATTCCTACCACTTGATGTATTTTGTTGACCTCTGCTCTACACTGAGCTGGTATTTTCATAGAACGGGCCACAGTGACTCCAGGATTCATTCGAGTAGCAATTGCCAACACAGAGTCTATCATTTATATGTAAAACTGATACTGTTCTCCATATGCATCAATTTACATTTATCTACATTGACTTCCATTTACCATACTATTGCCCAGTCATTCAATCTCTTCCCCTTTTGCAGTTCTTTACCGTAAGCCCCTGTCTTTAAAACCCTGAATAATTCAGTAGCATTTGCAAACATTGTCACCTCCTGATTTACCCTCTTTTCCAAGCTGTTTAAGAACAGGCCAACCAGCACAGCCCCAGCACAGATCGCTGATGGAATCTACTATGGAAATTAATGGGTTTATCATGTTCTCTCTAGTCATGATAAAGATGTAAACTTCGCCAAATCCAGATTACACAGTTGTGATTAGACCTGGAGAACAGAAAGGACAAAGTAATTTCTAATAAGGTAAGAGGTGAAGCTCTTACTGTGACCACAATGTGTGGATTTTCAGAGCTGTTCTGGTGCAGAATTTGTCTTATCTTTTTATAGGAATAAACTTGAAAAAGAACTTTCTTCTTTGTTCTTCCAGTTTTAGATTCAATTTAGCTTTTCAAAGTCAAATGCCACTAAAATGTTAAAGCCAATCCAATTTATTTCTTTTTTGTTTTACAGTTGACATAGAAAAGAGAGATGCTATCATACATCAGCATTGATGAATTCACAATTGATACAGCAATTATGAAAATGTTTAGTTTATCTCTCTACTGACCTTGCAGTACTGTGCTCCCTTCTCATAAAAATTTCATATTCTTGTCCACACAGAGGAGGATAGGAGGCAAGGCTAGAGGTAGTTTTGCAGGAAGGGCTGTGACAGAGGGGAGGACACAGAACCTGGGCCAGGCAGGGGAGGCAGAGTGAGAGGAAGAAATCTGTAGTGCACACACAGGGTCATAATTTTTAAATTATACGAAGTGGGCAGGTTGCCAGTTTTTACAGCAAGTTGTCATGCCTTGTTAAACATGCACTTGAGAATGGTGTTATCTGGGAACTAAACCCAGTTACAAACACCTAGGACTAACATAGAATCAATTAGGTTGGAAAAGACCTCTAAGATCATCAAGTCCAACCCAAAACTACCATGACTGCTAAACAGTGTCCTGAAATGCCACGTCTACATGTTTTTTTAACACCTCAATGCCACGTCTACATTTTTTTTTAACACCTCCAGGGATGGTGACTCCACAGCTTTCCTGGACAGCCTGTTCCAGTGCTTGACCAGTCTTTGTGTGCAGGCTTTGTACACTCTTGGCAAAATATTAAGAGAGAAGCTGTGATAATCATGATAGCACATACTTTTTTCCCCATAGAAAACAGTACAAGCACAAAGCTCCCACTTTGGCTGTCATGAAGTGATAGATAGAAACCCATAATTTTTCTTGGAATCCCATGAGTCTTTCCCAAATGTTTTCTCATTTTTTATATATGTGTGTGTATACATACATACATACATACATATATATATATATATATATATATGGATATATATGCTCTGTTGCTCCACATGTTCTTCTAATTTGGTATATTTTAAAGTACAGAGATTCCTAAAGGACTCCCCATCAAAACCCTTGGTATCTTGCTACGGAATTCAGAAAATATATATTATTTCAAGTCATATTCTATATGGTTTTATTTGCTTGGAGGATATTTTGTCATTATCCACTTCGAAGTTCAGTGGCCCTCAGCTGTGTGTGTCTGAGCAGATCTGAGTTGCATCAGCACCACGTGAGTGCCATGACGAGGCATTTCATGGATAGGGAGCCCAGAAAGAGAATGTAACTGTACTTAAAGACCAGATAGTCAAATCATGACTAACACATGTTTATTCTGAGACAGTCTACACAGTGTACAAGTAACTGTCTTTTGGGCCATTTTTAGTTTTGAAGTTGAGTTCAGTCAGGATATTCTGGAGAATGCAGGACAGTCATCTAGTGGCCTGTAAAAGAGCAGTGAAGTTCACATGAGGAAAAAATCACAATTCCTGGTCAGACATGGATTAAAGTAAGATGTAGTGTTCAGTGAGGATGTAGGATATTTTAGAATGCTAAGGAGTGTAAACGGTCCCAAACTGCAAAGCTGAATGATGGTTCACTGTTAATGCTGTGTGAAATCATTTCCTAAAAAACACAGAGCATTGGATTTCTGCTGATAGTTCAGGGTTGTTTTGTTTTTTGGTTTGTTTTTTTTTGTCAAGCCTTGGAGTTTGGATTTCAGAGACCTCTTTTTAAGCAAGAAATCCAGGCCTGATGTAAAAACTGTAATGATGGTAGGAGGCCACATCTCTTGGGAAGCTAATCCTGTAGTTAATTTTCCTCATTCCTAAAAAACTGCGCTCTCTTTGTAACCTGAATTCATCTGTTTTTAGCCTCTAACTATTGGATCCTATTATAACTTTCTAGAATTAAAGACTTTATTAAATAATTACTTCATTCCATTTTTCATAAGCCCGGACTTACCCAACATGAACCAAACTTGAATTTTTATAAGGATGAGAATTAGCTATTAGCTTATTAAAGTCTGATTTATGCAAGGAAGAATTTAAGGCTTTGTACATGGACAGTGCTCTGAATTATCTGCCCTCATGGCTGTTTTGCCCACAAGTCACCAATGACTCTGCCCATTCACCTCTCTGCTTCTAGTCAGTTCTGTAACTTGCTTCCCAATACACAGAATATAATGCTCTTATTTCTTTTTAATGTTTTGAGCAACATTTTCATTTGCATGTAGAAGAGAGAACCAATGTTTCTAGACTACCTCGTTTACCAGCATGTGTTTAAATTAGATGGAAGCACTTCAAAAATTTTGAAGAAATATGAAAAGCTACTTCCTTTCCTTTAAAGCCTTCCACCCTACAAACGTAGAATCTGTTAAGTGGATAATTTAACCTGTGATGTGTTGTGATGTTTACCTATATACATAAAATAGCAAACTAGATAATAAACCAAGATCTCTGGAACTGCATGCAGAGAGAGTTTGGGAAGTATAGGAGAGATCCCATCACAGTCTTCACTATAATCTTGAACTGGAATAAAACACGTTAGTTGCAGTTTGTGTTTTATTAAAGAGAGTTGTGGCTTCTCTTGAAAAGGACCACAGTAAACACCCCTCGTCTCAGCCTAGACAGAAATACTGTAGTCTCCACCTCTCAGAACCCTGCACTGCGGACTAGTCCATGTGGAAGGTTTTCATCTGCAAAATAGTGTTTCAGAACCTGAGATACTTACATGAGCTCTCAGAAGACTGCCTGTATTAAACAGCTTATTCAGTACTGCACCAAATTTGCAGGTGCTATAGTTGACTTAAATCCCATATTACCAGAGGATAAACCATTGAGGCCTCATTGTCATCATCTGTCATCTTTCACCTGTGACTTCTAATGATTCTTCTTTAACCATTTTCCCATCTACTTCACATGTCACCATAAGCCAAGGTGGCCTGCAGATGGGGCTACTTTTGGTAATAAAGTCCTGCTTTAAAAAGAAATTCTCATCCAAGGAAATTTGTTTTTATTTGACAGGAATCCACACTGGCTGGTGTATCAGACTGCACTTAATTCAATTATCCATTTTTCTCTGGTTGTTCATGGTAAATTTAAATTGTTTTAATATTTTAACTACTCATGAACATTAATTATTTCAATTCAATGACCCTGTGCTACAGATTTTTACTTGGCATTAGTATTTTATCTAAATATGTTTTTCTTGACATGTGAGACAAATGGTGTTTAGAGCTTAAATATGCATTTGCAGAGGTGTTTGTAATGACTGTGGTTTAGATCCATAGAGCTCCTCACAATACTTTAAAGTACCGCCTTTCTGTATGTTAGATATGTATGGAATATTACTGCCTGCTCCGATCTGAAATGTGTATTTTCTGTTACATGGCCCATTTTATAATTAGGCAGTTTGTAAATGAAGCAGCATAAAAACGTGCTGTGACATGAAGTGAGCCTGCTAGGCCATCTTCACCCTGATGGCAGGGCCGCCCAGCATGGGCGTGATGTGAGGCGATTTAAGATGTGACATCATCACATTTTCCTTAAAAGCGTGCAGCTGATTTCTAGAATCAATTCAAATGTGCGTGCTGACGTCATTCCCTCCCTGCCCATCCTCTCCAGATTTAGAAGTGCTTCCTGAGAACACATAGCCCTGGAAATTAACACTGTTTAAATTATTTAATTCAGCCCTGCACGAGCTGTGCAAGAAGGGGCTATGGCTTCTCAGCATCTCAGAAGCTGCCTGCTGCTCTCCTCACCAGCAGCCCCTTTCCCATCCATCACCTGGGAGGGATCAGGGTCTCCTGCCCTACCTGCCTGTCTCCGGGTTGCTCTGAGTCTCTAATTGCATTATTCAGAAGCAGATCGAACACAAGTCATTCTGTCAGCTGGCAGACTGCTTCCTTCCTAACCATCGAGTGTTAGAGGCTGCAGTTCATATACCGTAAGCCTGGGATTCAACAGCAAAACCCCATAGCGCTGAATTGATTTAAGGTAGACGGGGAGGGGGAGCTCAGCTGTCCGGCCGCTCACTATTGGCTTCTTATTACGGCATTCTCCCCTGAGAGGCTCTCTGCATGCTCATTCACCCCCCCTCCTCCTCCCAGCCCCCTCCTTGCCTACCCCTTCATTACTGATGCACAGCGAGCGGCAGCAGCGGCAGCCGCCACACTTGTCACGAATCAGAGGTTGCAATGAGCTCATCCTTTTCTCTTTGCAGCTTCAGAACTGCCCTGGCTTTATTGCTCTTATTGCTGCTGCTGTCTGCTCGCACACACATCCCCAGACACTGAGCCCTGAAAGCTCTCCATTGCTTCCCACCCATCTGAGCTTTCCTGCACTCATTTTCTGCCATTTTCCTGCTTTTTCGGTACATTTTTAGATCCATGTTTTCTCTGGTTTGTTTTTCAAATCTACTCTGGACTCTGGTGGAGCCAGCACGATGGATCATATTTTTCCTCGATTCTTAGCAAAGATGCTTTTCTCTTGCTGAGCGACTGACGGGCGTTGCTTTAGGCAGCCAGACTAGCCCATCTCAGAGACCTGAGGCTGGCTCTCCTAATCTTACAGTTTTTGAAATTGTGCTTCAAAACCTCTTCTTCTCACTCTGGATACTTACGACTTACTGCTCATGGAAGAAGGGGTACCTTGCAAAACCACAGCTGCCAAGCTCACACCACCTGTCAAGAAGTCCCAGGACATGCATGACGAAAGAAGCAAGCTGGTGAATGAGTATGCATGTCGGGTGCTGGAACTTCTGGGAATGGGGCATCGCCTATTTGTGCCTCGGCTGCTTGCGGTGAGATTGCATTTTCTTGAAATTAATCCATTGCAAATTTGCCATCTTCCCTCCCAAACCTGCTTCCCCTCCCAGGACACTGAATGGAGGCGTGAGAGCTCTCTTATTTTTTGCTCTCGGCTTCATCCATCTCCTAAGCACTGAGTCTTTCTTTTTCCTATTAGCTTGGGAGGGCTGGACACTAGTCCTGCTAGTGGGGATTGGTGCCACTCCTTCACTAGCTTGAAGGTTTCACAGCCAGGGCTGCATTCTTAAAAAAAAACCTTCCTTAAAGCCATGGATGCTTTTGTTCTCAGTCCTGTAATGATTCCAAATAAGCATCATGCCTGGTCGACTTCTAGATACTGATGGAAAGTGCATTTAGTGCTCAGCATTTGAGGTTTTATACTTACGATATCAAAGGTTAGTTTTAAACATTCATAAAAAAATCAAGCCATGTTGATATATTTTGGTTTTCTGCTGTTTCTGTGTTTGATTTTGAAAAGGCAGTTGACAGGGTGCAAAAAAGTTCAAAATGCATGTGTAGAATTATCGGGGAAATAAATTGTTAAAGGTATTTTTATCTGTTACAGCAAATGATGTCTGTATGTGAAATAACCTGAAATTGGTGTGGCATGTTAGAGTACAGAGAAGTACGCTGTTGTCCTTTCTGCTGCTGCCCAACGCAGCCTCAAACCCC
The DNA here is from genome assembly GCA_033124195.1 of Coracias cyanogaster. Classification (NCBI taxonomy): domain Eukaryota; kingdom Metazoa; phylum Chordata; class Aves; order Coraciiformes; family Coraciidae; genus Coracias; species Coracias cyanogaster. The sequence continues at coordinate 63,569 of JAVSBS010008567.1, forward strand.
TGGAATAGTGACGAAGTCAGTAGCTAATCCTAGCTGAGTCTGCTCTGGGGGTGTTGTAACTCAACCTGCCTGCAGCTCAGAGGCATGCTTGGTCGATGGCCTTGTCACCAGAATGTCATTTTTCTGGGAGGCCTGTGAAGAGAGTTCTTTACTGATCCCATCCTATTTCCTAGGGGGATGGTGCCTTCCCTTTATTTCCATACCCTGTGCAGTCCTGTATGTAGTTCTATACAGTGACCTATGTAGCGTTTATGTTGTGTTGGTGGAGCCTGTGTTCTGCAGTACACTCATAAATCAGCGTGCTCTGCATATTTTAAGATGTTCAGTGCAAAACCCAAAGGTGGGTGGTTGAACCAGTGTTTCCCTGTGCTGTGAGGTGTTAGGTAAAAATAAAAAAAAAAATCACAACCCCCCTGGTTGCTAGTAACATGCCAATGAATTTGGATATCTACAGTCACTTGTAGAGTGCAGTGTCGTGGCTCATAAAGCGTGGTTGAAGCTGCTGTACTGGAAGCATTGTGCCAGTTTCCCTCTAAGTGTACCCAAACATTCCTCCATCCCATCCTGCTGCGGTGGTGCTGCTGTCTTCTGGGTGAGGACCGCCAAATCATTCTGATTTGTTTCATGATGAACTCTTAAGGAAAGCAGAGGCAAAGCCACTGAGCTCTTTTTCGCTTGACTTAATCAGGCTTTGTATCTGGGCCTCCAGATGGAGAATAGCAGGAAATTTAGCAATATTTCATCACCCAGGCAGCTTAACTTTGCTGAATGACATAATATTGTCTATTAAAAAGGAAAAAAAGAGGAGGAAAAACTGTGAAATAATACAAATAATGCTTGTGTTATTAGAGAGTCTTGACTTGTGGAGTCAATGTGATTTCCTGTCAGATTTTATTAGCTAAATATACCTCTTCTGACATCTATCCCTTTTGACATGTACCACTTCCATAGAGGAGGAGAGACTGTGTTTCTAATAATTTTTTTACAAATGAGAAATCTCTGAGGACCAAGAATTTGTACTTTAGTCAGAACTGAAGATACCTCAGTGTTTCATAGTATTAAGGACTAGATTCTTTTTTATGTGCATAAGCTTCTCCCTCTACTGTGGATTTAGGAATAAATGCTTAGGACGGACAGAATATGCGCCATTGTAGTGTTATGTGAGAAATATAATTTATAACCTTCCTGCCAGCCTTAGAAAAATTCAGATCACCTGCTCACTGCGTCGGTGAACTGCAACGGTGGGCAAGAGAGACAGCACCAATTCGATGTGGGTTTATCCCCTTTGGGATGGCTGTGGGTGGATGAAGGTAGTAGATTTTTTTTTTAGTATTTGCACATACCCATCAGTATTTTATGTGGCAGGATGAACATCACCTTTGTAAGCGTGAAGCTCTGTATAAACACGGCGGTGAAATTTTGAGCAGAGGAATACTACTGGGTGTACGCTAGATTGTTGCCATGTTTTTAGATGCCAACTCGTTGTGCACAAAAGCAGCGCTCTTTTTTTTTGTCCATAACGCTTTTGTACCAAACAGTGATTTACAGAAAGCGCAGATTTTATTTAGGAAAAAATTGTTTTGCCAGTGTACCTTTTACAGCAGAGAAATGGCCATAAGCGATTCCAGTAAATGAGTCTTAGAATCATGGAATCATTTAGGTTGGAAAAGACCTCTAGGATCATCCAGTCCAACCTTCATTCCAACATCTCCCTGACCACTAGACCACGTCCCGAAGCACCACATCTACTCATTTTTTTAACACCTCCAGAGATGGTGACTTCTCCACCTCTCTGTGTTCCAATGCCTAACCAGTCTTGGGATGTACTGGGCTAGAAGCACATGGCAGTGTAAATGCAGCAGTGTAGCTTTACCCACCAAACTTTCCAAGGCCTGGATCCAAGGTGAATCCATCCTCGCGCAACTTGGCAGAATAGGAAGTCCACTTCATCCTCCTGGAGCCATTGAACTGGTGTCAGGGCTGTGGCTTGTGTTGAAGGGCGGCGCAGGACTCAGGCATGCAACATGCAGCATTGCAGTCTTGGTGCTACCAGTGGAAGAGGAACTGTCAGCCCAGACAAAATAGCTTGATTTTGCATTGCACATCTTCTTAAAAGAAGTTAAACCCACATCTGTGCGTTATAGATTAAATATTACATTCTGAAAAATCACTGTGAGGATACCTGCAGACATTTTTTATTTACTCATAGTAAATTTAATAGTGGAGTAGAGTGTGTGGCCAGATTCTTCTCAACCTTTTAACTTAGTCTTGTTCCTGACATTTGTTTATTAAAGTGTAAAGTAGGCAGTTAATGCTCACTGACATTCTGTAGAAATGCTACATATATATACTATAGACATAGAATTCTATGGAAATTTGTGACTTTTATCTGTTTGTATGAAAGAGGAAGAATTAAATTAAGGAAGTGTGGTGTGGTTGATCCAAAATTTCATCTGCTGTGTTAGTTTCCATGTGGGAATAGGAGTTGTAGTTGATACAGTCAGTCATAAATGAGACTGCAGAATTCATAATTGAAGACTGCGAAATTAAATTAAAGGAAAAAGCCAAGACTTTGTATTAATCACATTTTCCATTTTGAGTAAAGTAGCAGTAACATTATTTACTTTAAAAAACATAATCACAGTTAACATCATTTAAATCTCTCCTATTCCACCCCTGGTTTTTGAACATTTGCAGTTTTCAAGAACTTTATCTTTAGATTTCAAAGCTTCCTTAGTACTTCTAGGAAAAGGCTAGGCTTTACCTTAGTTTCAGTTAATCCATATAAGATAATGTTACGACTATATTGAAATACTTCAGTGATATGGTAAGGACATTCAAGGGCATATTTAGTCAAACCCTAAAAGGCAAGCTGGGACTTCTGGTCATAGTTCTCAGTGAGTTTCCTCTTTTGCCTGGTTTTAAAAGTACAGTTTAACAAAAAATGCAATTATTTGAAGAATACACCTAGCATAATAAGACACATCCTGAAGTCCCTGAATGCACAGAAATGCAGTGCATCTGCCAAACTTTAATTATTGCCTCATTAAACTTAGAGACAGGTTAGTGAAAGTTGTTGATGAGTTCCATGAGCTGTGATGCGAACCAACAAATTCATAAATTTCTTCCCATCAAAAAGCTGCCAAAAGGTTCTTGAAACGTCTTTTTGATTTATTAATATCACAAAATGTCAATAAATGTTAATCTGAGGTTACCAAGAGTGCTATATACTTTTAAAATTACTGCATATATATATATGCCTACATACACTGGGTTTGTGTTGCTTCCTGTTTTTAATCAGTACCTGAAGAGGTTAGTTTGCAGAAGATATTCAAAGTACACAACCCAGTTAACATTGCTCTCAAAATGTTACTTTGTTTTCTTGTGATTTTAATAGTGATAATTTGATCAACAGATTCCTTTAATGAAATTAAAATAGTCAGCAAAGTAGAAGGAGCTGAACAGTAAAAGCTCTACCACTTGTTTTATCAAACTACACAATGTGATGGTTTATAATTCTTCATAACTATGATCTTAGTTGAGCAAACTCCATCACTGAAGTTCTAATTTCCATGATTCACCATTATTCTTACTGGATTTTCATTGACTAAAGATTTTTCTCAGGGCTGGAACTCAGAATTCTCAATAGTTACAATTTTTTAAGAGTAAATTGTTTTCAGGCTGTTAAAATAACAGTGATTCAAGAAAAGCCTAGGCAAATTGCATCTGACTTTAGATGTTTCACATGTAATTGCTGTTTTTCTGACATATTTCTCTCTGTCTTTTTTGGTATTTATTTTTAAACGGACATAAAGAGTAGGTGCATTTGCTTTTCTGAAGTTTGGCAGGGTAATTTAATTGTTGATTATTAACTATTTTTAGGTGTTTTTTCTTTCTCTGATTTCTTTAAAAAAAAAAAAAGCCAAAGCTGTCAATGCCTTATGTTAAGAAAAATACATCAAATACAAAATTAAAATAAAAAGGTCTGGTCAGGGCCTCTAGGAAGAATAGTTGCTTAAAATTAGGATAGCTCAGCTCCTAATAAAATGCTAAAACTTTGGCAAAAAGTGTGTTTGGTGTTTGTTTTGTGCTGGGAGCAACTGTCCAGAAGTCTTTAACTGACAACACCCTCCCACTCAGTTGGAAGCATGTACCAGCCAGCCTGTCTAGGAGATTACCCATCCTTCAGCGTTGCAGTATCTGAGCACCTTCTGTGTAAATCCACCACCAGCAGCAAAGCGAGTTGTACAGGTTGCTGGTGTCCCTTTACACCTGGGGTGTGTCCATGGCCAGATTCTTCAGAGGATGATGGAAGAGGCTGCTATAGCGTCCTCCTCACAGGACGAGGAGGGGACTGGAAATGCAGGAGAGCAAGTTTGCTCCCTGAAGAAGGCAAATTTACAACGGAATGGGGAAATCTGTTTGGATTGTATGGTGATCACAGCTGTCAACATCACTGAGGGGGAAGGAGAGAAATCACTTTCAAGTAAGCTGGTGATCAAACCATTTACTGCTTTTCAGTCAACATTACCCAGCTGAACTTTGCCCAGAGCAGCTTGGTTGCCAGTGTGGGTTTTGGCAGCAATGCTGCCTGACAGGCTGCTCCAGCCACACTCTGCATCTTGCAGATCATCTTGAATATAGCCCATCGTGGCTATGAAGTGGTGACCTAGTCTCAAGAGTGACAAAAGCATATCTAACCTCAGTGAAACTCAGGAGAAATATGACATTAAGGAAAGGGACGCGTTGGCCTTAGCTGCATTCAGGAGTGAGTCTGATTTGTTAGATACCCAACTGCACCAGCTTTCTGTCAACACTACAGCAGTCTTGTCTGATTGAATCTCAGCCAGATAGTTCTACTGCCAAGTTCTTGTGGACAGAATCAGATTTGATAGTTTGTAAAGCTGGACGTTTCTCATCAGTATCCCAAAGGCAGCTTTTCTTGTGCCTGCAGTGATGACCCAGCAGCTTCCTTGGCTGTAATTGTGGAGCAAATTGATCTTGAGAGAGCTCTGAGGATTTTGATGACAGAAAGTTATCTGCCTTAAAAATGCTGCAGTCCTGGGGAAATGGATCCGCTGAAGCTACTTGAGTCATGTTTGGAGTTTTCTCATGCTTGCTTTGTGATCAATGTAGCAAACACTACTACAACAGTGTCCATTAGGCTTCACAGTATAATAGTCTACAGAAACAGGTTGATCGATAAACCTGTATAGTGTAGATTTTGTCCCTATAGACTTCTTCATTGTGGACGTCAAAGGAGATAGGTATTGCTGTGCCCATTCCCAAAGTGAAAGATGGAGCATGGAACAGTGATTATTGGAATGGTACACCTCTGATGTCGCCTCATGCTCTCTGCTATCACAGATACTGGATAACCATGAAAATACCCCCTTAACTTACATTTGGTACCTAAGTTAAAATCCCTGCAAAACCCCTTTTTCTTTTCCCCCACCAAATAAAGTTTAGGTAAATTGCTACTTTTGATAGACCCTTTGGGTAAGTTGCTGTAGCATTTTCAGCAGAAATGTGGTATGTTGAGCTAGGTTTGAGTAGTACTGTTACATATCTGCAGCACCATACTGAAGTTCAGTTTGCTTTGGGAAACAATATATTTGTAGTTTTAAGAAACACTTTTACACAATAGATGTAATTATTTTCTTGTAAAGAAGCTAGTGATGCTGGTTTGTAGGGTGCATAGGGAGGAGTCATAAATAAAAGTAAAATTTTCTCTGTATTGTAGTGGTAATTATATTTGCTTAGTTAAAGGAAATGTAACATCCAAGAGAAATAACAGTATTGTCAAGCCTCATCTCTTGTATGTCAAAGGCTGCCCCATTCTCCCTGTGGAGAGCCAAAGGTCTTGTGTCGGGCTGAAGTGCGTTGTCTGAACTGATCGGAGACAATCTGAGTTGTCTGAAGTTGACTCAGTCCAGGGAAGTGGTTAAATCACCATCCCTGGATGTGTTTAAAAGCCACGTAGATGTGGTGCTGAGGGACATGGTTTAGCTGTAGACTTGGTAGAGTAGGGTTACAGTTGGACTCTATGATCTTAAATGTCTTTTCTAACCTAAATGTTTCTGTGAAATCGGAGATGGCAAAGGATTTTGAATGGGTGAGAAGATAGTTAAGAATCACACTTCGAAATGACGTGTATGTGATATACATACTGTTAACAGCACATAGCAAGGCAAGAGATGACAAAGGGTGTAATGAGAAAGCAGAGGATGCACACATGGTCATATTTGTGCAATTAATTCAGCAATTAACCTGAACCAGGTTTATCTGTGCTGCTCCTGAGGGGTTTGTAGTCATGCCATGATATACAGCACCGGGTCCGTGATACAAGTCTGCACATTGACACGTTTTTTGTTCGCTCTTTCTGGGTTAAAGACCTTGAAAATCATATTTTTGAGATGACATCCTAAATGTCTTGTCTGGACAACACACGGTTTCTGTGAATGTTTTAAAGGAGCTATCCTAAGGCTTGATATTTCTTATCCGCTTAATCTCTTGGGGTAGTTCTTGGTAAATCCGAAGATGAATCCATTTGTCCCTGTGAATCATATGACTCCATCACTGGCAGAACTGGATTAATGTTGAATGTCTAACATTTCCTGGCCTGTTCAGCTTGATAGCGCATTGAGAAGTACAGTATTATGAGAGATGTAGCAATAAGGATGTAAAACATTTTCTGGCAGACTGTTCTTTGAGAAATTGTGTCACAGACTTCTGCACATTGACTTGCTGATGCCTCCTATGAGTCATCTGCCTTTCTGCTGCTGTTCTTGTCTGTAACCATACATCTCTATATATACATTGTCTTTTTAGGGCAGTGTTGTGAGAATCAGCAATGGTCTAATGCACAGGCTCTCTAGAAAATACTATAAATTCTCCTAGGTTTTTGTTTCTTGCTTGGGTTTTGTTTTTCTCCTCCCTGAGTGACATCTTGACAGGCTGAGCCAGAATCCCTTTCTTACCCTGCAGGTACAGAAGGATAAAACACATTAATGCATTACAGTCCTCTGATGGTGCTGCTCCGTCTGGGATTCCTTGAATGTGCCGTAGCCTCTGTTGTGTTTTATGAGTGATAGGTTAGAGAGCTCATTTCAAGGAGGATGGTTTTGAGTTAATGTGAATATTGGTGGTTTGGAATACACTCAGTAAATGACAAATCCAGTAAAAGAGCATGACTGCATGTTCTCAGTGTTTACGGTACGTCCCTGTGCTTAATTGCAGACCTCAAAAGAGGACCTTCTACAAGCTGATTTTGAAGGAGCTTTAAAATTCTTCAGAGTTCAGTTGCCCAAGAGATATAGAGCTGAAGAGAACGCCAGAAGACTGATGGAACAGGCTTGCAACATTAAGGTAAGGACAGTCTTTGTTTCCTCTCATGCACGCAAGGCTTTTACAGGAAAAGTAAGGTACAATGTTAAGAATGCCAGTAGCATGTGGAAAGTAAAGTAATGACATCATTAGTTTATATATGGTTGCATATTTATACACACATTTTTTTGTAGTAAAGAGAGTAAAGTCCTTAGCTCTTGCCCGTGTCTGCTTTGGTACAAACTAATAATTTAGAAAACAGAATCATGATCAAACTCAATTGTCAGAACTCACTAATTCATTAATTGATTTATAAACAGTGATTGCCCTAAACCAATTAATCAAATGTATGATAACCATGCAACCAAAGGTCAGATATTATTTGTTTTGACCAGAAGGTATTTATTTGATGAGTGGTACTGTATGATACAATTGTATTGGGGTAGAAACTTAGTTTTGTTTGTATGTCAAGCTTACCAAGATGTGGTATCTTTTGATATTCTACACCACCCAAGACTGAGCTGTCAAAAGACAGGCTGCTTTGAATGTCTGGAGCACAGGTCTTGGGCTTGTAATGAATGATGGAAAATGAGAAGAGCCTAACTGCAAGTTTCTGAGGATGGAAATCTTCTGTTGAAAATGGCCACAGGGGTTCATAAAGCTGTCATTTGAAAGGTCTGCTATTTTTTCCTGGATTTTTAATTGGAATATGTATAGTTATAGATGGGCTTAATCTTGAAAAAAAGTGCCTTTAGCATTTCTTGGAGTGGGAGCACTGATGGGAAATGTGTGTTTGGTGTGGCCCAGTAATGGGCTGAGAACTTCACATCAGAAAGAATACTCCTTTAAACCTCCACCTTTCTTAGTTATCCGTCAATGTATTTATTAATCTACTTCTGTGCTGCTTAATTTCATAGTTTATTAAGCAAGGACTTTTTCCATACTGGTTAAAATTCTGATCTTGTGAAAGACTGGGGCTTGCTGTACTAATCTTTATTCCACAAAGATCTGTGCAAAGGTTTTACTAAAATTGAACTTGAGATTTGAGTTCTGCTACTGAAAGAGAATCTTTCGGAGTAAAAAACTGTTGTTTGACACTTAGTGTTCAGACCTTTGCTCTGTTCTTGAAAATGAGTAATTTAAGGACTTAGCAAGTACAATAAAATTATATTGTTTACTCAGTTACTCATCAGTTTTTCTGATGAGAGGTTAAAATAAAAGTCCTTGGAGTACTTTTTGGAAGAGATATTTCTGAGTTTCCTTGGGGCTACCCTTCTCATTTTCTTGTGCAATATATTGTATGCCACATGATGATATTTTTCATTATTTCTTCAGTTTGCATTGGGTATATATGTATGTGGTGTATTTTGTTGAGAAAGTATAAGACATAGGAAGGGATCTAAACTGTCCCCTGAACAGTCTTTTGACCATTAAGCTAGGAACAATCTAAATAGAGTAGACTCTGAACATAGGTGTTGTATTTGAGACAGTGAAAAAGTCACAGATTTCAAGAACTAAATGTGAGGAAACTCAGTGCAAGATGTTACTGGAGGAGAGGGTGATCTTTAAATGAATCTCTTTTCACTCACACTCCTGTCATAGATACCACTCATACTGATAGGCATGTGCTCACCATCACCAAAGCTTCCTTCTGGCCAGGATCACTTGTTTGAGATGAGGATGAGGGACAGCGGCTATAAAATCCTTGCTTATGTCTCTTGGGTTCTTCTTGATTGATGATAATAAACTGGCTTTTAGACAAATGGCATTTTTTAGAAGCCAAACAGTTCTCATGGTGCAATCTTTTCCCACAGAACCTTTCTGGCTTCAGCCTGCGTAAATCTTAGACAACATTGCTGTTCTTTGTCTGTTTCCTCACTGTGGGTGGGTTTGTGACCACCATATTTTCCTATTGGCAGGGGTGACATGCTGTAGCTCTGCTGTGGGCCTCCAACTGGATGGTCATCTCTAGTACAGCCTCACCAAAGTGCTGGCTTTCTGGTCTAGATGCAACAAGACTTTGCCAATTGACTCATGTCCTTGCTTATCAATACATGTCATTCTTGTAACCCATTCTTCCGGTGCTTTTGTTTGGAGAGACTTCCATTCATCGTCCTTTCAGACTGATCTTAGTATTTCTACTAGACATCCCTACTGGGGGATGATGTGATGCCTTGACTCTGCTAACTCAATGTCCCGTGTTAAATGAAAACACACAAGGGTTGAACTGACTTCACATTCACAGGTTTTATTTATTTGGATTAACTTTTCTCACTTTTGCCAACTAGACTGTCCTTAGAGAGCCAAATCTGAATCAAAGGAGCATAACCTCTGACTGGAGATGGCACATTAAAATTTGACAGGTAGAAGAGAAAATCACCTCATAATGAAAAAAGTCAGGATCCTGTCATCAACATGGCTTTATGAAGGGTAAATCATGCTTAACCAACCTAATAGCCTTCTACAATGAGATGACTGTCTTAGTGGATGAGAAGAGTGCTGAGAATATTGTTTCTCTCAAGCATAGCAAGTATAGATGCTGTCTCCCACAGCGTCGTTATAGACAAACTGATGAATATGGACAAGATAAGTGGACAGTGAGGTGGATGGAAGTCTGGCTGAATTGTTCTGTTCAAATGCTTGTCATCAGCAGCATATGTCTAGCTGAAGGCCCATCATTAATGTTGTACTTCAAAGGTTGATACTGTGACCAGTACTGCTTAGCTTCTCCATTAATGACCTGACTGATGGGGCAGAGGCACCCTCAGCAAGTTTGCAGGTGATACAAAGCTGGGAGGAGTGGCTGATAGATCAGATGGGTGTGCTGTCATCCAGAGGGACCTTGACAGGCTAGAGGAACAGGCCAGCAGCAATCCCATCAAGTTCAACAAAGAGAAGTGCAAGGAACAACGATGTACACCAGTACTTGCTGCAGGTCAGCTGACTGGAAAGTAGCTTAGAGAAGAGGCCCTGAGGATCTGGAGGACACCTGGTTGAACATGAGCCAGCAGTGAGCCCTTGCTGCAAAGAAGACCAATGGTATGAGGGTCTGCATTCAGAGGAGTGTTGCCAGCAGGTCAAGGAAGCGATCCTTCTCTACTGAACACTGGTGAGACACATCTGGAGTACTGTGTCCAGAACTGGTCTTCCCAGAAGAAGAGAGATGTGGCTACAATGGTGAGAGCCAGTGAAGGGCCATGAGAATGATTAAGGGACTGGAGCATCTTTCCTATGAGGAAAGGCTTCAGGAGTTGGGGCTTGTTCAGTCTGGAGCAGAGAAGGCTCAGGGCAATGTTAAGATGTTAGATATAAGGAAGAAGTTTTTCACTCTGAGGGTGGTGAAACACTGGCACAGGTTGCCCCAGGGCAGTTGTGGATGATCCATTACTGGATGTGTTCAAGACCAGCTTGGATGGGGCTTTAAGCAACCTGGTCTAATTGGAGGTGCCTGTGTCCATGCCAGGGGCATTGGAACTAGATGATCTTTAAGGTCCCTTCCAACCCAAACCATTCTATGATTCTGTGTTATCAATGTAGGTAGATACCTGGTGGGAGGTTCTAAAAAATAGGGAGCCAAGCTTTTCTCAGTGGCATCTAGTGGACAGACAAAAAGCGGTGGACACAAAATGAAATAAAAGAATTTGTAATTCAAAGCCATATATTTATTAACTTCAGAGATTATCAGACACAGGAATAGGTTGTCCAAGGAGGTTGTAGAGTCCCCATCTGTGGTGATACTCAAAACACAACTGGCCCTGAGCAACCTGTTCTAGTTAACCCTGCTTCAAGGGGTTGGTTGAGACAAGATATTCACCGGAGGTCCCCTTCCAACCACATTATTCCATGATTCTCTAATTAGATATTATAATCATGGTATTTATTTACAAACAAGAACTAATAATTGCAGGAAATGCTCAAATAGGAAATTATAGTCTTGATAATCATCACTCAAAGAGAGGTCCCAGGGAACGCAGAGGTTATACAAAGAGTAGTTGTCTGTCTTGTTGAATGCAGCAAAACTTGTTATGTTAAAAAACAACAAGAACAAAAAACCAAGACCCTTAAACATGTTTTTTTTTCTGCTGTATGAATGAGGCACTGTGTGTCTTCAGCTGCTTCTCACTTCTGTATTAGTATTTGTAGACTAAACACCAGATGTTGTTAGAATAAGTATCACACAGTAAGTGCCAGGGAGTATTTTATTTTCATTTCTAAGCTAATTACCAAGGCATAAAAATGGAAAAACAAAATCATGGTGTGCCCAGGTTTCATATTCTTGATATATCTTTTCCTTCACTTTACTACAAAACAAAACAAGAGTTTAAATATGTAATGATGCAGTTTGACTTGCTTCTCTTTTTTTTTCTTGAGCTTTAGCTGACATGGTTCTAGAGAAGACAAACAAAAACATACTTGGTGGTTTTTTTTCCTCAATTTCACAACTTTTAAGTTTAACTCCTGTTTCTGGACCTAACTCCTGGATTTTGTAGCAGTAGTTTTATTATCCTAATTTAAAGGCAAAAAGAATTAGCATCAGTCTCTCCCTTGAGAACAGTTCTGCAAATACAGAGAAAAAAGCTCTTACTAGTTGAAAATTGTATGTAAAACATGGTGGAGAATGTCTCATTCAGTTAAGGACTGTCCATGGTGATTACTCATCAGGTCTGAATTTTGATCATTCACCAGTGAGGAAATCACTGTGCATAAGGTCAGTGGAATTAGAAATAATAGTACTGTTTTCCAGCAACTGATGTTTGGGTCGTGTTCCATGGTGTAGGAACGTGTTGAGCTAGTTCATACTATGAAATAATATGACCTATGAAACTTCCCTTTGGACTTGGCATGTGCATGTTACATGCATATATGCAAAGTAAGGGTCCTGCTAATATCTGGCTGATGGTTTATAGCCAACCTTTGCAGAGTTCAAGATATATTCAGGTGGAAGAGACTCAATCTGTGAAGGTATCTGCTGAGACTCTTAGGGCAGATAGAGCCCAGTACTGCAGACATTTCCCAGCTCAGGAACAGTAGAACAGAGGAGAAAGACATAAATCCTCTGAGTAGGGTGTCTGATGCTGATTTCAGGGTTAATGAAATATAATAAAATTAAAATTTAGAGGTAATGGATGCGGGGATTGTCCTCCTTCGTTTCCTGTTAGTTTTCTAATCTGTAGTGACCATACCTTTCATTTTGTGATGGCCTTTAGAGAGGGAGGGGCACGTTTCTCCTGAAGTAGTCTACGGTTGTAAAAACATGTTTGGGGATGATCATTTTCTACCTGACCAGAACAAGCTACATATTGCTTCTAGAATAAGGATTTCCCCTAATTTCCTACTTCACAGAATGAGTACCAATGCTTTTTGTACTCATGCTTTTGAGGGGAGGTTGGGGGTGTGTGTGGGGGGGGCTTCTCTTTTTTTTTTTTTTTCTATTTTCTCTCTTTACAGGGGATATCAGTATTATTTTCTATGTCTCCGAAAGCCGGTTTGATAACCAAATGAATGAAGAAAGAGCCTATTCTAGATTAATGAAGGTTAAGCTTAACGGTGCTGTCTTATTAAAACAATTAACACATTCTACGTACACTAAATCTGCCTGCGTTGCCTTTTGCATCTTGTAATGCAATTTCTGTAGCAGAGATCTGTGTTTGTCCTAAAGAGATCGTAAGGTCCTGTGGTTTTAATACAGGAAGCCTGTCACCTCTATTCTTACACCCAGCTTCAGTCAGTGGAAGGTAAGTCTCACTGGAGGATGTTCTCCATATAAAAATGTCCCAATTTGACAATTTTCAATGAATCCAGGGAGTTGTGGCTGTTTCACTTGTGACTGTCCTGTGATACCTGGAAATGGAGCAGAGCTAACGTTCAAAATGTGTTATATTGCAGATCTGGAAGTGGAGTGTAGCAGACAGGTAGGTGGAGAGATCCTGGGAAGTTAACAGTGGGTTTTCAGACCTAGTGCCCAGTGAAGGTGAGGGGAACAGATGGGATGGGCCATGCAGGAACTGAGTCAAGGAACCTGCAGGAAGATTGTTCTATTTATGGGGCAGCATCGTAATGATATCTTCTTTTACATGGCTCAGGAAATACAGTGACTCCTTGTCGCATCTTCCATCATCATCAGTGGCAGGAAAGAGCTGGTAGACTGCAGTTCTTCTACAAGAAGCTTCTTCCTAACCATGTACATTTCTCCTCTCCTTGGAGGAGATCAGGCTCCCAAGCAGACCCAGCACTGTTACAGGGTTGCTGCTCTCAGCATCTTAGGCGAGAGGAGCAAATGGGCTTGAGAAAAAATGGTGACTTTTTCAATGCAAAGGAAACACACATTTTTATCACCTGTCATTGTACTGACAGGGTTATTATAGAATCATTAAATGCTTTGGGTTGGAATGGACCTTTCAAGGTCATCTAGCCCAACACCCCTGCACTGAGCAGGGACATCTGCAACTAGAGCAGGTTGCTCAGAGCCCCAGCCAACCTCACTTGGAACATTTCCAGGCATGGGACATTGACCACCTCTCTGGGCAACCTGGGCCAGGGTCTTACCACCCTTGTCATTAAAAAATCTTCCTTATATCTAGTCTGAATTTAATTTATTGGTCCTACCTGGGTGTACCCACAGTTGTGGCTTGCACTAGGACCTATGTATAGCTCAGGGAAAAGAACTCTGCTAGCAGAGCCAAAAGGAAAAGACCAGAGTAGCTGTGCTAAGCCTTTTCTAATTTCAGAACTGTCATTTGTGAAGTTTCAAAACAGATTCACTTTAATAATGTTGCTATTTAAATGTTTTGAATCCAAACCGCTGTTTTGAAGCTCACACCTTACTGATGTGGGTGAATTACTTTCTTCAGACCTCAGTTGTCATTTTATCTGGAATTCATTTTTTGCAGGCATGGCTTACATGTTGATTTTTGTGAGTTTTTGATGGAAAGGTGTAAAAATAGCTCACTTGCTCTCTTCTCTCTAGTGCATTATCTCTCTTTGTGTTTATATGTATATATTGTGTATTTCTTTAGATACATGGGGGTTTTTACTATTGTGAGTGGTGGTAAGACAACACAAATGCAACAGAAGAGCAAAGGAGAGAACTGCAGAAGGGCACTGAAACTGTGCAAGCCTTTTACTCCTTCAGTTCCACCAGTGATGCATCTAATTAATCTTCCAATATAAAGGACAGGAAAAAAATTGCTTGTTTATCAACTTCTCAAGAAAAGGCCAAACCAAATTGAAAAGAATTGTGTTTAGATCTATAGAAACCCCTGCCATGCCAGTATGTGATTTCTTATTAAAAGCCAATGATCAATTTGACTTATTATGTCTACGCTGTTATCTCCAAAGTGCAGGATCTAATTGTCCTTGTAAAGGAGGGTCATGGTTTTTAATGCCTTTTCTGTTTTCAGCTTCAGCTTCCTTCTGTCTGCTTGGCTTTGTGGTAGAGCACAGTGCAACAAACTGGTGCCTGAAAATCAGGTGCCTACAGTGAAATTGGACATCAAATATTACTGTCATCTTGGTAGGAAGTGTCATGCATTTGAAAAAAACAGTTTCAGCTAGGAAATATTTATTTGAACTCTGCATATCTGACTCTCTAGTGAGCAGACATGTTGCCTGGTAGTGAGATTAATTAATCTTCATGGTGTTTAAGCATGAGTGAAACAGTTCAGTTATTTTGTTCTGGTGTTTTGTTTCATTTTGTTTTATTTGGTGTCTGAAATGTGGGTATGTTGTCAATTTTTATCAAAAGGGAAGGAATAGGATTTTATTAGTAGTAGTTAAATATAAGCACATTTTAACCATCTGAAGTAGCTTTGCAGCCTGACTAAATACAAATATTTTGGTGTCCTTGTAGTAGTCATTTGTTGGGATATGTACTTGTGCTTCCATTAGAAATGGCATCAATGCTTCAGCACTGGTGGGACCGTGCCTCAAATCCTGGCTCAAAACTGGACCCCTCACTCCAAGAAAGACTCCAAAAAGGGCTGGAGCATGTCCAGAGTAGAGCAACAAAGCTGGTGAAGGGTCTAGAGCACAAGTCTTGTGAGGAGCAGCTGAGGGACCTAGAGTGGTTTAGCCTGTA
>JAVSBS010008567.1:82401-111459 GCA_033124195.1 Coracias cyanogaster
AAGTGTTATATAGAAATATCCTAGTATAATTATCTCCATTTGCAGAGGTGTTTCATTTTATCTCAGAGTAACAATGTGCCGGCATACTCTTTCACAGATTTTAAAATCGTGCTGTGGTCTTCGGCTGGTTTGTGTTGTTCATATCTGAATTCTTCCGTAAAGGTTTGTTTTTGATGCAGCACTATGAACACCTGGGCAGAGAGGTGTCAACCCATGGCCACATCAGTCAGCCTCCTATCTGCAGCAGATGGTAGCCGTGGGGAAGGTGACAGGTTCTTTCTCCTCTTTGCTCACACTTCCCCATGTCCCTTATCTCTGCAACAAAATTAAAATGATAGGAAAAAGTTAAAAATCGTTCTTGTGGATCTGTTCACCTGGAAGCCTTGACCATCTATGGCATTCTTCTATTCAATTGTTCAAGCAGCAGATGAAGATCAGGTCCTCATTATGTTATCCTATCTGATTATTATTCTTTCAACTTCCTTTGCTTGCTTAATGCAATTTCCTTGACAATAATTCTTAACCAAAATTTGATTCTGCAAGTGAAGTTTGTCAAAAGCCATGAAAAAACAGAAAATCTATCTCCGAGTAATTAATCAGCATAATAAATAGTCTCTTAAATCTGGAAGTACAGGCACAAACCCAGTGTGCACGCATAGCTCAGGCCCAAGGACGGCGTGTCAGGATGAGTCACCATTTACTGTGACAACGGAGCTGCAAATTCTTCAGCTTCAGCAGCCCTCCAGCCCAGCTGCACCTGCACATCACACCAGCATGGAGGGTCCTCCTCGCTCCTTTCCCAAGTGAGAAATGCAGGTGTATTTTCACCACCATCAACATGCTGTGGCTGCTGCAGCTTGGAGAGGCTCAGAGGTTAAGGCCTTGACCTCCAAAGGAAGAAATTAAACTATAGCTAAAGTTCTTAGCAGAGTCAAGTGATTGTCCAAACAGCTCTTTTCTAATCTCAGAAATCCTTTTGTTAACCTGTAGCTTAGAGCACAGGATCAATGACCTTACTGTACATCCTCGCCAGGAACAATTTCATGGCAGTCTGAGTAAGCCACCCAATTGTGCCACCTGGGATGCTCCATCTTTACGCGGTGGGGAATATTGATTATACTTCAGCTAGTCAAGAGCAGTGGAAGGAATCGGAAATGGATCAGGGTTTTGATTGCTAACTGCCTAATGAGAATGCTTTGTTGAGCCTGCTCCCACTGTCCCAAAGGCAGCCTCTTGCAAGCTGCTGTCTTCAACAATGCCTGTGCCTTCTGAGAAACTCTTCTCCTGGCTTTGGGCTCTTTCCTTTTCCCACCATCAATGACACAGGAAAAATTTATTGTCAGGCTGTTAGTTTTGATGACTTTGCAACCTACCTGTCCTGTCAGAAATGAGAAAAAGAAAAAAAAAACCATTGCCTTGTCACTGCTGCATTATTTTCAAATTTTAAATATTCCTGAAAACAGTAAGAGCAATTTCTTTCTTTGTGAGGTTGAAATGAAAGGGGGCTGTTGTGCTGAAAGGAGCAGTAATTTGGTGCCTGCAGAATATAGATCCCAGCACACTGTTTTCTTCATTACAACAACTTGTCCAGTCCATAGTACTCACATGGGTCTGTATAGACACAAACCCTGTTGCTTTTAATAGCAGCAGGAAGCTCAGAGGCAAATTTGGCCCTCCTTTCTCCTGTAACACAAAGTGAAATTGATGCTTGTGTTGTAATGAACTTCCTCCAAAGGTATTTAATTTGTTTATTCCTTTTCTAAGCACAACATGAAGCAGAGTGTGTTCCTTTCCTAGGAGAAAGGACATGCAGCAAGAAAGCAGCATTTTGATTGGGATAGTTGGCGTTTGTGAGCAGGATGTTTAGACATGGGCTTCTTGCAAAGGCAGCAACTCTCTAGCCCAGCGGCATCTCTTTTTGCAATGTGGTTTTTTGCTCTGCCCTGAGATGCGCCAGAGCCATCTTCTCCAGCCAACATGACAAGCCCAAGCACTTTGGGACTTGACAAAGACACACCTGGTCAGGACCAGGGGCGTGAAGGAGAAGGAGGCACTGCCTGGGCTTGGTAACCCTTGAAAACCTCCTCCTCTCGCTCTCTACAGCAGAGGACCTCCTAGCCTGAAGCAAAGGGTTTCATCCCAGGCACAGCACTAATTGCTGAGGTGAATTAGAAGGATGGGTGGTTGTGGGCCGTGCCAGAGTCCATCTTGTATCATTCTGCTCACTTTCATCAATCTCTCACCATCAGGCAGCTTCTCTGGAAGCCAGCTGAGGCCCTAATGTCTGAAACAAGCAGGAAATGAGCAGCACTTTTGTAGATCCAGTGCTGGGCTGAGCTCACACAGGGGTTAGTTGGGAAACCTGGCTCCCCTGGGAACAGCAGAGTCCCTCTTCATCTACATCTTTACTGTAACATCCACAAAATGTCAGCCACAGTAACATTTTGTAGAAGGACTTTGTCTCAACCGGTGTTTACAGACTACCTGTTTAAACAAGGGAACTGTTTATCAATGTACCTTGTGGATTTTCAACCTTTGATCCATCATACAGGAATGTTATACAAGACTATATATAGTTGGGCATTTGGGAGCAAGGGAAGAAGTGGAAAAAAACTGGGAAATGTTTTCGAGTCCCTGATGGAAGGGATTTCATGTGTCCTTACTCAACCATGAGGGCATGTGTAGAACAAGCACCTGTCACGAGGTTACATGGGTCTGGGGTTCATGTTTGTTTGCTTTTTGTTGCTTTTATGATATAAAGTGAATTGTAAGGAATAGTAAGAGGATAAAGATGTCTGTGCTCTGGGAGGCTTCTCGGAAAGACCAGTAATGATGGCTTTTAATTTTTTAATGTACCTTACGCTGCACTAATGGACCTAAAACAGCATTTTATTCTGAAGGCAAATTTGTTGACATCAGAAAAGGAGACTTGGCTGCTAGAGGAGTGTAACAAACAGAGCAGACCGTAATGTAGGAAAGTATTGAGCTTATATGTTTGTGACCTTGTCCAAATAGGAAGTAATTACAATATAATTCAATTCTGAAAGTCTGGAAACCATGACAGTTGACAGAGAGTGACATTTTAAGAGAAATAAGCATGTGGTTTAGTGCATTTTCAGACTCCTAAGCGTTGCTGGTGCTATTTGCCCTTCCTGCTTCCCTTTTTCCACTCTTAATACACCCAGTCAGAATACAAGATTCCAGCTTGTCCGCATCTTCACTTATTAAATCTCCATGAAAATTTCCAGTACTTATGATCTCCTCTGGCTCTGTTTTGATACAGTCTTTGATTCCTGCGAACTAGAACAAGACTATCTCCCTTCAGTCACTCATTTTGCCCAAGTTCATGGAGCACTGACAGTTTCACCAGATACTTGACTCTCCAAATACCCCAGAGATAAATTTATCACAGGAGCTCCATGAAGCAGGATTTTATCATCTCTGGTTTAGAGGAGGAGAGGCTGAAGCAGGCAGTGAAGTTGTATGCTTAGGCACAGCTAATTCTGGCCATGCAAAAAGGAAAATATCACGGTATTTTAGATACACTTCTCCAGCAATAGGATCGCATTTGTTCCCAGTTAACTGTTGTAGCCTGTAGGTTGTTTTCTTGTGTACATATACTAGGGATATCTCAGGACAGTCAGTTATCTCTCTGTGTTCCTCTCTTCTGAGACCTTACACCTTTGACAGATTCACTAATAGACTCATTAAAGAAATGGAGGGCATCTCACCTGTTTGCCAGATCAGTGAGCCTCAGTTGCCTTCTTTTCAACCCCAGACAAATAGGAAAACAAAACGTGCAGCTCCCAAGGACCCAGAAATCATTCTGAAAATTATAAGGATTGAGAACAGCCAACCTGCTCTACAAGATGTCATTTACTGCCTACAGAACCGGTAGTGGCTTCTCTACACTCTGCTCCAGTCCCAGGAACAATTAGGTGCTGTGTTGGGGCACTGAGGAGGATTAAATGCAGGTGTGACATTTCCTTGCACCAAGCAAATTTGGTACAGATGTAGGCCCCCGGGTCATACTCTGTTTCTGAAGTGCCACTTAAATATGAGCTACTCTGTAAATGAGGAGTAAAATAAAATATAAATGCTCTGTGTGTGCATAAAAAAACAGGGGAAAGGGCCATGGTGTTTTCCCTTTCCTCCTCTAGTTTATTGCCTGGACAAGCCACTTAACATCTCTCCTGACCCAACCACTCTGAAGAATTTTCTGCCATACAGGTCCGTGGTTGTGTCTTGCTGTCAGAGACCAGCTTCACACCCATTTAGCAGTGGAAAACAATTAACTGGTACAATCTAGCCCCAGCTTAAGTGACCCAGGAAAATCTTTCATTCGCAACTCCCATTTAAGTCTTCCATGAAGTGTATACACATGCTGTTCTTGCTGTTCTCATTACTCACATCTCTCTAATAGCTGCTGTCTATGTCATGATTCTCCGTGTCCATGCGAGGTTGTTCCAGAAGGCTAGAGGATCAGTATGATTTAGAAGAATTATTTGGATCTGTGCTGTTGATTCAGTTACTCGAAGGATTCAGAGGGACCAAATTCCTTAAGCGAATGCAGAGATTGCATTGAGATAACCTAGACGTGAAGTGATGGGGAGATACATTAGATGACTCTGCAACTGAAAACGTGCCGTATAGTCGGCTGGCACTAATACAGCAAGGGTAGTCTGATATGATTGGGTTTGAGCTATTTAAGATCGTTAATAAATAATTAACCCATGAAGTGACTGCAACGGACATAATTTTTATCAAGATTGAATTATTAACTTGCTAGGCGCGCTTTGGAATTTATCAGTACCCAGGAAGGACAAAGCCCTTGGCTGCCCCATTAATTAAAGATCCCCCGCACTCAGGAAACGCTCAGAAAAGATGCCCTCATATCAAATTCACCAGTTAATGCTTTTCTCCTCGCTGCCACTCAAAGGCCACCCTCCCAATTTTTACATTCAATTTGTCTTGTGCTGAAAAGCTGCTAATTTCATGCTACTTTAGCCCTGCTACAGCCAGCCTGTTGCTAAGCAACCTCCAAAATAC
Source organism: Coracias cyanogaster (assembly GCA_033124195.1). Classification (NCBI taxonomy): domain Eukaryota; kingdom Metazoa; phylum Chordata; class Aves; order Coraciiformes; family Coraciidae; genus Coracias; species Coracias cyanogaster. Next base: position 87,451 of record JAVSBS010008567.1, read on the forward strand.
CAAAGGGACCATGGTCTGGCTGCTTTTCTGCAGCCCACCCATATTCTTATTTATTTACTTCTACATCTTATTTATTTATTATAGCCAAACAGATTTCTTCCGTAACATGGAAGCAGAGCCAGGAGCCTCTAACTTGCAGCAGGGTGCCTTAACTTGTGTGGCTGTTTGTCTTCTCTCCAGCACCATCGTCTACCCTGTTTTTGCTGGTGTTTCTGTTCATCGGCTGAGCAAACTCCTCATGATGTTTCTTGAGCTAGTGGCATCCAGGAGTGCACTGGAATTGTGTTTTAAAGGCGTAGCTGGCCACGGACTGCAGTACCCGGTGTGAGATAGCAGCTGGGAACCTGTTTGGTCCCAATAGTCCTTGATGGAAGAAGAAAAAGAGGCAGGACAAAGATGGCTTTAAGCCATTTTTCTGCTTACTTTATTTCTGACTGCTTTAACTTGATCTGTGTCCACGTTCCAGGCTTCCTGTAGCCCAGCTAGATCTGCCAAGAGTGAAAAGATGGTTATCACTCCCCTGCCCAGCAGTGCTGGGAAAAGCCCTGCTCTACAGGCAGTTCTGCAGGACCAGCTGCATTTTTGTAGGGTGGGGTTGGGATCCCAGCCAGGGCACCCATTTGCCTTAAATTCAGCCAGAGGAGCAGGTTGCTGATGGAGCAGTTGATGTACAGATTAACTGGCCGAGAGTTTGTAGTGGCTGCACGTGGATAGAGGAGGGTAGCAGACAAGTAGTGAAGCTGTTCCTTGCCAAGTGAAAAATCTGATTTGAACCCCAGGAAAGCACTAAGTGGGTATAGTCTAACAGAGCCTGGCTGTGTTTGTTGTGGTAGCACTGGTCACATCTGCATCAGTGTTAGCCAGCCCACAATGATAACTATGATGAAAAAACTGCCACACTCTTCAATCAGGCTTCAGAAAATTTGAGTCCTCTCACAAAGTCCTCTATTTTACACCTTTACTCCCACACAATTCTTCACTTAGAGGGTGGTGAGACACTGGCACAGGTTGTCCAGGGAGGTTGTAGATGCCCCAGGACTGGATGTGTTCAAAGCCAGGTTGGATGGGCCTTTGAGCAACCTGGTCTAGTGGGAAGTGTCCCTCCCCTTGGCAGGGTGGTTGGAACTAGATAAACTTTGAGGTCCCTTCCACCCCAAACCATTCCATGATTCTGTGATTTCTTTGGAACAAACAGGTACCAAACCGGTTTCTTAGCCTTTTTTCCTTTCTGTTTCAGCAGAGACAATATTCATGAGCTGGAGTCTCCAGACTGTATTTCTTCCACAGCTGTTGCCTTTTTGTCCTCTCCTTCCTGCCTTTGGCAGTTACTGACTGACGGCTTCTTTGTCTGTCTGTTATAGTTTTAATAATAAACTTCTTTTTGGTGGAAAAATCATTTTTCTGCTTTGGTGATCCATCCATTACCTGACCCTCTCTGGAGAAGAACAAAGAGAAGCATGTGAATGCTTGTTTTTGTACATGCAGTCCTGCAGAACAGGAGTTATGCGCAAGGCCAAATGTAATTTTTTTTCCATCAAAGTGAGAGAAGGAAGGTGATGTTCTAAGTCCAAACTGAATTTTCACCATATTTGCTTTAAGCATTCAATTATACATTTGGAAAACTGAAATATTTCTGAGAGCAGTTTGGCCTACTCGTTCTGTATGCTGATTTTTTTCCCGATGAACCCTTGGTCTTTTTGTCATTTATTACAGGTCTGTCACGGGGATGTCCACTTTTTATGTACATCCAGAGTAGTGCTGATTGTCAAACCTTTGCTTATCTGTGGCTCCCTGTGTTTTTTTAATATGGTTGAGATTTCACAAGCCAAGCTGTACTAGTTGTGTTAGCGTGTATATTTGGGTGCTTGATGCTTGCGCAACTATTTAGGTTATCTCAGGTATTCTCTCAGCTGAGTTGTGAATGAAACAAGGAGACTTTGAACCAGCTTGAGTGCCCAGGCATCATTTTTACTACCCTGAGAAGTAGTTTCAGATATGTTTAAAAAGATTGACTTAACAGATCTCAATTTCATTAGCTGAATATAGGGAGCTTTCAGGTGGGAAGATGATGGTGATTAATACCTTGAATTACACCCAGAAGCAAGCAAGTAGCTGGTGTGGGTGGAGATTTCTGTGTTTCTTCTTGTGGCTAGCCGCAGAGGAGGACACCTATAACCTTTCAAGCCATTATGTAAATCACTTGGATTTACCTTACATATAATATCCATATGGAGACAGTGATACAGCTTTAATTTTTCCAGTTGATTATTAGTTTATTACAAATTTCTTTATTTTCCTTCATTTTCAGATCAGCATCTTGTTTACACCATCAGATTACATGTTGCAGTTCGCTGTAACAGACAAAAGGACGAATCCCTTAGGGCTTAATTCTTGCAGTCTCCAAATGAGTGGACAAATGCAGACACTGATTTCCCCCTCTTAATTTGAACTGCAAACACAGAGTTGGAATTTGATAACTGGTGCTCTTCCTGAATACCGGTGGCTGCTAGGCTGGAATACCGATGGATGGTAGGATGAAACTGCTACTTTATTCATAACCAACATCAAAACCAAGGAGCAAAAGAATAGCATCTTTTTCACAGTTACATACCTGACTTTCCCATTTTTTAGAATTTTTTCCCATTTTGCTTAGAGAATTGACTTCTCAAACAGTGAAAATAATAATGTTCATCATATAAAAAGTATCATTTGGAAATACATTGAGTAATTTTGTGGTAGAAATATTTTTTAAAACGTCTTTTTGCAAATCATCCTAAATTTTATTGCATCCTCTGTTTGCTGTTGTGGGGTTTTTGTCTTTAAATCCATCAGAAATTATCTCTCATTCATTCCAGGCACATTCCTTGCAGAATAAATTTTGCATAAACACTTCCCCTACATAAAAAGCATGTTGAAAGACTAGAAACAGATGAGAAGCTAAGGCTCAATTTTCTCTCTAAACAGACCCTTTATTTGGATGTCAAGGGGAGTCAACAGGAGCACTGGGAGGGAGCGAAGCTTCCAAGGGAGCACAGCCCTTGCGTGGGTGGCAGAAACACTGACCTCAGCTTGGGCAGCACCTTGTGCCCAGCCTGAGCATGCGGATTATGAGGAGAAAATGTTCTCTTGCCCTGTGGACATCTGTGCTAAGATGGACTAATTCTGATAGTTTAAATTTTATTTTAGGGAGCATCTCATTTAGTAATACAAGTAGTGATTTTAAATAAGAGACAAATTTGGTGTAAAAAAATGAGGAGAGCAGAAGAGTTTACGGAAATATCTCTGGTTTCTGAAGAAATACCTCGTTATCATGTAGAGAGCTCTTTGATAACTTGTGGAAGAACCTGCCTTCTCTCCCCCTCCATACATACTAACAGAGCCCTTAAAATGATCTTATTAACAGGCAAATCAAGACAGGCTAATCTTTGAATTATATGTAAATACCAAAGCTTTTTTCATTGTGATATATTGAAGCTTTCACAGTAGGAGAGTAGATCAGCACAGTTAAGCACTGCAACAGTTTGTCTCCCAGATCATCTTCTGAGAACGGAATTTCCCTTTCACTGTGCGGTGTGGTGATGAATAGGGATTTAGCGGCACAGGATTTATATGAAGCTTAGATTAGCGGATGCTGCTAGTAGTCTTACACGGCTGATCAGCTTGCATGGACCTGAGCTGCTTTCCTCCTCTGGAGCTGACCTGTACAAATTCCAGGGGAATTTGTTTGGGGGAGTACTGAGATCTCACTGCCTTCCATCTTTCCCTGACAACAGATCTCATGGCAAACGCTTGCTGTGTCAGATTGCTGCGCATCGTCTTTGGTATAAATATATACTCGCAAGTGCTGTTTTCTGGACGCTTTGGCTGCGTTCGGTCCTTTGACCTCCAAGTTAATGTTTTCATCTTTAACTCCAGCATTATGAGACACACTGCTCTCCTTGAAAATAGCAGTAGTTTGTACTTTTAATGTATAATGCATGGAATAATCTCATTTCAGAGTCTTGAGGCATGCCTCAGTCTAGACTGCGTCTCACAATCAAACTGTCTGACTTCTGTACCTCAACTGCTGAGATACTTGGACCAGTCTGTCTGGTTTAGCTGACACCACGTGCAGTTTCCTGCTTACCCGCATAATTTCAGTCTTAATTACTCCTTATCTCATCTTCCAAGCAATCATACTGTGGCTTTCTTTATTGTTTGAGGAATGCGCCATTACTATTGTGCTGTTTACACATGGAAATGTCTCACCTTTTCCATGAGGCTTCTGTTAGGAGTTCCACCTGAAAGACACAGCCACAGACTTTTCTGGGACTTGGCTGTGATACTACAAGAATTTCTCATAGTGCCTGGCTCTCCAGCCTTCCATTCTTTTCTCCTTTTTCCCTTGTTCCAGGCTAAAGATCAGGCGCAAAGTGACCACCAGTAAAGATACCAAGATCTGATGTGATATAAGGCACTCCAGGCAGGTCATCCAGGTGAAAGTGTCATTGCACTCTCCTGTGCAGAGAGCTGCTAAATGGCTTGTGTTCATAAGACATTTCTCTCACTCCAGAGAAAACTGGACAGACAACATTGTAATAATAGCAACAATAATAATACCACTTGCAGTTTTGCATTTTTCATTCATTTTACCTTTGTTGATCTTCCTCTGGGAGGTAGATAAGGACTGTTAACACCTCTTTGCGCAGGGCAAGAAAAATACTGAGAAATGTGTCTCCTTCAAGAAACAAATGTGTGGGTTTAGAATGAGAGGCCCTAAGTCCTGGGCCCCAGTGTGAGTCTTCATGTGACAGATGTCATCGCTTAATGTGCTACTTGATGTTAATTAATATCTTGATCACATGCTGTAAATGAAAAGCCAGGAGACCATGAGTGCAGGTAGTGATGCAGATCTTATACTTGGCTGTCTGAGTACTGGTTGTTTGAATCCTGAGCTCTGTGAATCTGGTGAAGCTTTTTCATGATGAAATTTCGCTCTGCTGCATGAGTTTGTCAGCTGTTTGGGTGAAATCCCTGAATCAAGGGCAGGAATCCATAGAAAGAATTGTAAGTGCAAAGCACTCCTATACAACTCCTATGCTAATTTTCTTGAAAAAGAAACCCGACTGCATGTTTTTTTCTTTTCAATACCAGTTGAAGTGATAAATACAAGAAGTTTAAAATACATTTCGTAGGCAGTGTTGGGTTAGGAACAGATTATTATGGAACTTAGCTCTGAATGGTATCTGCATGGTCTAAATGCCATACAAACACTATTCAGTTTTTTATTAATAGCCCCAGGGACTATATATGAGAGACATTCACAGTGGCAAACAGATTGTTAACATTTGTCCCTTCAGCAGCCAGAGAAACCTGTTTGTATTGATTGGAGATTCAGGAGACACTGGCCATGGCCCTGGGGCAGATGTAGCAAGGTCTCTGGGATGTGGCTTTTGAACTGCTGCTTCCTCCTTGGGTTGTGGTGTTGAGTTGTTTATGGGCATCTGCGGACACTGAACTGAGAGGAGATTAAAAAATGGGTCCTGAAAGAGGAGGGGTGAAGTGTGAAGCAGGTGGCAGATTAGGCTGGAGTAGCCATTGGCATGTCATGGAGCTCACTGGTACCACCCCTTGCCTTTGCAAATAGGAAAAAAAAGATCCCCTATTTTGCTAAAATAAAAGGATGAAGGAGAAAATATGCTCAGCTGTGTTTTAAACCTCAGTTGTTTGTGTCAGGTGCTACATACAACGTATGCCTCGAATATGCTGTAAATCTGCTTTTTCAACAGCCAAAGGTTAGGATTTCCAAAATCTCCTGGTCAGAGTCAGTATTGCTTTTACCTGGTAGCAGGGCTTGCTCAGGGGTGTCTGGCTCTTCCCTTGTTCCTCTGCCCCACCACCTCCATCACCTGTCACACCACAGCGCTTTGTGGGGCCACGCAATAAGCTGCACTGGTAGTTCAGCCTGGTCAGAGCCCTGCGCTGCCTTCACCACTAGAAAAACAAGGAAAAAGTCATCCCAGCTCTAATGCAGGTTCTCGGCAGGCAAGAAGGAGCTTGAGGAAGTGAGGTATTTCTGCCAGACACTCGATATCTGAAAGAAACTTAGCTGAAGAGAAGAAATAACTCCTACTGCCCTTGGGAAGTGATAGTGGCAGTATGGAGAAGAAATGTGGAAACATAAATTTAAAAAGTGATTTAATTAAAAATCAAAAGAGTCATGAGTTAATCTGAAAGGCTGCAATGTGATCTGGAAAGTACTGAGATGAACAATGCTGCATTCATACCTGTAGGCTGGCATCCCCAGTTTAGTCTTTCTCAGGTTTGTATGGATGATAGAAATCAAAATGGGCAGATTTGTTTTAAGCAGCTTCATGCCCTTGTGTAGCTGTGGTTGCAAGTTAAGTAAAACCTGAAATGAAGTGCAGACTTGGCCCAAGCCCTTTCAAATTGCAAGTATTAATAACCGTCTCTTTGAGAAACAGAACAAATACACAGAAGTAATGAAGAAAATGCTTTTAAAAATACAGCGAGTGACCTTCACAAGGTTGGGGAGCTGAGCTGTTGGCTGGCCTGCTCTTCCACCCTTTCTAGTGCTAGAGGTGAGACAAATATAGTTTGACTTCTTTTCATGAGCTTTAAAGGTCATCTAGGAACTTTGTGGGAGAAAATCCTTACGCAGCAGTTATTGCGCAGGAGCAGGACTAACTTTTTGGGTGGCATACAGCCGATTTGGGAAGGATGGCAGAGGGGAATTGGGGTATTTTCTGACGTTTGTTTTAATCCATAAAAAAGCACTGAATACATTTTTAAGGGTTCCTCCTGCTTTTGCAGTGACTTTGCTGTTTGTGCTTTCCCGTAAGGCTGAAGGAGACCAGGGCGATAGCACTGCTCTCCTGTTAGCTGTGCATACAGTAGATAATTCAAGAGGCAGGCAACATAAAATGAAGGCTCAGAAGTCCTCAGCTTTTTCCTGTGGTGGGCTCCGTATTTACATTGAGGGGGAGCACAAAGCCAGCATTGCCAGTTTGTCAGGAACGCCTCAGTCTCAGCAATTCCAGCCCCAGTTACTCTCTCCAGTGGGATGGCTTTGCCAGCCTTAATATGCGAAAATGCATTTACAGCCTTGCCTCCTTTCAAATCAGGAGGATGTGGTGTAGCTGCAAATTGGGAGGATTTACCCATGGAAGTACATATGTTAAAGCATGTCAAGCCCAGATTTTTCCACGTGTTTGGAGGATTATTTTAGGAGAGACACAGGTGCACACACCCACTCCTTTGGGGGAAAAAAAATAGGCCATGTTATTTGACATTTTAAATAATAAAAACAAAAGTTGGAGAAGCAGTTGCTTCTAAAGATCAGCCTGAGGCTGGCAACTGCATTTCTCAAATGGTACGGGGCATCCCTGCGAGCAATGGCCGGGTGCTCAGTGCTCACTTTGAATCCAAAAATGCTCCTAAAGTATCTACCTTCTGATGTTTAAAACTGGAACAGAGTTAGGAATAAAATTGCAGCCTTCTCGAAGGCTGCACTAACACAGCGGTCACTGCTTTGTTCCTTTCACTGGGACAACCACCCATGGAAGGGATGGGCAGACGCTCTCTGCTTTTCGCCCCAGCACAGGCACTTGGCATGGCTGAGGATTCAGTGCAGCTGGGCACTTCCCAAGGGCAGCAGTGATGTCTATGGGGACTTTGGGTGGCACTGCAGGTGATTGAGTGTGCGGGTGGAAGATCTGGGCTATCTGCTGTGCTCTGATGGTCAGCAAGCCCTTTGGGGATGGGGAAAGAACATACCTGTGCTTGGGGATTCACAGCGTTTGACTTGTGACCAGATGTTCTTCACTTGCTGGTTGTGTTCAAAACAGTTCTTATAGGTCATGACTGGGTAAGGGAATTGTGAAAAGAGCACGATGCCCATTTCGAGAAAAAACCCTGTAATCTTACCTTGAAGGCTACCAAGTGCCATTCCAAGTGCTCTGAAAGGAGTTTTCTGTTTCCTTACCTGAAGACTGCCATGATCTTCCCAGATTCATTAATAGATAAAAAGTGAATCACAGAAAATGCCTTTTATGTTTCAGAAAGTGGTGGCAGGAAGGGAGTGCTTAGTGAGAAGCTGCACATACCTCACATACGTAACGCTTTCCCGTCTATCAGAAGATCCTATCCCCGTCAGATAGCAGCAAGACATTCCTGGGGGTGGAGTGAGAGTGAATTTATCTTGGGAGTGAGCAGGATTTTGCTTTGCTAAGCTGGCTGGTTTGCTCAATTCAGGAATTTTCCGCTCACCTCTGTTATCCAGCATATAAATCCCAACAACCGTCATTAGGGCTACTTACCTGAATTAGTTAGCAATTTTCTGAAGCTCACCTGTCCTTCTGCTGGCTCTCTTCTGTCGTCTTGACTGCTTGTTTGAACCACTTCTCCAAAAATTCCTGCTTTGGAGGTATGCTTTCAAAACTGTGTCATGGAGGGGACTGTGTTCCTGTTCCTTCAGGAAGGCTGCTGTGAGGTAGACATGGTGTTAGACAGAGAAGCGCTGTTTGCTTTAAAGAAATACAAAGCTGCACTACATGGTTTTTATTGTCTTTTGATAGATTTTGCATCTCCAGCCCCAGGAAGCCCTGGCTGAGGGGAAGGCTCTGTATTGGAATGCTGGGAGGCATGTGTGCTGTGGCCTGAGGAGGTGAAGGGCATCTCTCTGCTTGCCTTTTCCTAGTCGGTTCCTCTGGTGTGAATGTGCTCCTGTAATGTCTGGGGGGATGGATTTGCTTCAGGCAGTTTAATTCAAAAGGTTTAGTTTAACTGGCTTGATAGTTGATAATTGTGTGGGCTGATTCAGAGTTAGCATGGATGTGAAATGCAGGTTCGTAGGGATTTATGGGCAGCTCAGCTCCATTAGCTTGAAACAACAGCTGAAAAACATCCTTTTTAAATAAAGATATGTGTTGGCCAACATCAAAAATCAGTTGTTAGTTCTTGCGATTGCTACTTAGAACATGCAAGAATTACAAGCCCTCTGTTAAGATTAGATATGAGAGGAATTATGTGGCCAATAATAGAAAAGTAGCATGTAGATTTAGTCCTTTTAAATCATCATAACCTTTCTATTAAAGATGAAAAAAAAAAAAAGAAAGAATATAGGTTCTGGTCCATGATTCTTTATAAATAGAAAAGCCTGTTGGCTAAATCAGGGAAGGGACTTGAGCAGCTGCAGAGTACATCTGATCATTTGCATTCTCCACCTCCTGCCCTTATTGCAGAATTAAATTGGTCCCTCATTAACATGGGAAGATTTGTTGTTACACCGCCTGCTCTTTTCCCCTGCGTCTATGCGGCTGTTCCGATGTAACGTCAGTCCCCGTTGGGAGCCTCTGGAGCGGGTGCTGGCGGGGTGGGAGGGGTTGTGGGAAGGGACTTTCTTTACCTCTTACAACAGGTGCCTTTGTCAGCACACCTCGGAGGCAGCCAAGGAGGAGCCACTCTTAGCCTTTACGCTTTGAACCTGTGCTACAAGAACAAAAAAAAGCCACCAACCCACCCCACAAGGCAATGAAGGCAAAGAGGAAACGGTCGGTTAAAGCGCTTGGGCAAAACCTGAGCAGGATTTAGCATAGCAGGTATGATTCTTGTATAGGCAACACGGAGAGCAGCCCCGTGAGCTGGGTATCGCTTCAGGATTGGAATCTAGAGTATCACTGCTGTGGGGATTAATCAGAAAAAAATTTGCAAGCCTTTGAAGAAAAATTAAAAGAAATATGCTATAGGTTCATTTCAAGGAAAAAATACCTTTCTTCCTCCTGCAAGGGTTAAGCATGATCAGAATCTGCTTTAGTCTGAAGGATTTAACTTCAAGTGCTGCATTTTTTTGTTTGCCATAAGCCTATTAAAACTCTCTCTGTTTCCTAGCAATAACATGTCATTTTCCCCCCTATTTAAGTGAAGGAGATGTTGGAGTTTTAATCCTGTATGCTACAGCTGTTGCTCAAATTTCCTATTCAAATGCAAATAGCACCTGGTGCTATTTAGATACCCCTGTAATTGCTGATAAAGATACTCCAGGAGCAGAAGGAAAGAGAAAAGCAAGGCGGGTCTGACCCTGTTTATTCTGGAAAGTGAGAGCATCACCATATGCTACCCGCAACCTGAACTGGAAATTTCTACCAGATTTGCTGCATCCAGCACATACACTTTTTGGTGACAAACGCACAGCTGAAATGATTTCTGTTTCTTGAGAAGGTCTGATTTTTCACCAGGAAGAACAGAAGGCTTCCAGAGAAGATAGAAATACAGTGGATGAGTCTAAGCAGAAGTGCTGATTGGGTTAGGAGTCGTACCTTGCTCGAGTCTCCTGAAAGGATTTGCTTTATTTTGTTTGTTTCTTCACATCGCTTTATTATTTTCTAAATTTTCATTTGTAGTTTTGAGAATATTGATTTTTTTTTATTATTACTGTTTTTCTGCATTTTTTCATTGCACTGCTTTTTCTCTGTGTCAGATAGATTTTAGAAGAAATTAATTGGGACATCAGGAGCAATTTGGAAGGCAGCTACGCTGCTTAGGACTCACAGACAAGAGATACCACATCACTTTTTGATCAAAAGTGAACCAGTCCAAGATTCAGGTTAAAAGCCTTCTGCTGCGTAAAGTTCCAATTACAGAAACTGGTTTTATTTCACTTGTGGAGGTGTGATTTTATTCAACGAAGAGCTTGCAGCCTTCATTGCATTTTGCATGACTGTATCACCCTGTACTACAAATGGACTCTTTTGGGAGGACTGTGACTTGATGCTGTCGTGTTCCTGCTAAAATTAAAAGTATCTATCTACAAGATGCAATTCAGATCTATGTAAAAGCAAAAGTGAGTGTTTTTAAGTGACCGATTTTAAAGGAGACATTTAGATTCTTAAAGGAGACATTTAGAAACTTGTGGAAAATTCCAAGGAATGCCTGACAGAAATAATCGCTAAAACCTACCTCTCTGAATTTACAAATAAGCCGGAAGAAGCAAATCACTGGAAAGTGAAGCTCTGCTAACAAGAATATCAGCTTTCATGGGAGAAAACTGGATATAAAGAATAAACAATTGCTACAAAGTTTGAGAAGTGCAGAAGTTATTCCAGTCCTGCTGTCAGGCACTGACAGATCTTTTCTTGCTTAATACTAATCTGGTTTGGCTGCTGCTTTTTCATCTTCAGCCTGATACTGGAATTAAAACAGATTCCTTTCTCCTAATTTCAGCAAATGCCTTTTGTGTGTTTCGAGCGTGAGCAGGTATTTCTTAGGTGCTTCCCATGATAATAAAAGGCACTCTCAAGAGGAAAAACCACACAGGAGCTGATTTGCTGGGTCATATTTTCTCTCGTGACACTCCTTCCTCATTAGCTTCTTCAGGTGGGTGTGAACAACTGAAACGGAACTGAGCCAAGGTTCAGCCTTGGATTGTCAACCTGTCCTAGCCACTAACGGCAGCTTGCTGGCAAAATGATGGAAGAAATCTCCATAACGGTGGCTTATGATGCCCATGTTTTTAGCCAGCTGTGCGATGAAGACTTTCTGGCCAATCTGGTGGCAGTCAGCAAACCCAAATCTGTGGTAGGTGTTGCTCTTGCTCTCCTTTGCCATTAGTGCTTAAGGTTATACTCTGTCTAGTAGTTCAGTCCTTCTGCTGAAAGCTATCTACTATTTATTTCCTCTTTTTAATACTTTTTCAGAAATTTACCTTCATGCAGCCACAAAATTAAATTACTTATTTCAGAAGATATAAGATAATATCATGATATATATTGTGATATTTTTCTGGGTTACTAAGTTTAGAAGAAGGTGATTTGCTAGGTAGGATAACAGTAAAATAGTATTTTTGAAATAAGTGAAATAATAATTAAACTGGAAAATGGTGCTAAATGATGTAAACACTTTTCTGGTTCTTAGCATGTCAGTTAAAGATCAAGCCAGATGCTCAGTGTACAGCCAGGGTCTGGGGTGTAGGTCACTGTCATCACTAAATCTAAGAGAATCTGTCCTTTATGTGACATGGTGATTTAACTCTTTTATATGTTCTTTTGAAATCAGCACAAGTATCTGTAAAAACTTTAAATTAAACAACCGCTTCCCTTTTTCGTGAATGGTGTCTATCTTTATATGGCATGTATATTGTCATCATCTTCCTCCCTCGTGGGGGTCCCAGCACTTCCAGAATATTGCACTGAAGGGACGGACTAGTTTTAAAAGTTTGGTGCCAAAATTCATTTTTGGTCTCAAATTCTACAGATGAACCCATGTGTGAGCCATTTGTCTGCCTAGAATCAATCAGAAGTCATCTTTGAAAATAAAAATGCATGTATAAGTGTTGAACTTGACTCAAAAGCAGATAACAGTTAAAATGTTGGTCTGTATACAAATCAGGCTAATTACTTAGCAACCCAATTAAGCATTTGTGTTTGTGGGTTTTGGTCTGTATATGGGTGTTTATCCAGGTAGTTCACTAAGCTGGGACACAGGGAGATGTTCTCAGAAGAGGAAAAATTTGCTGTATTGCTCTCTTGTGTAAAAGCTCTCTACACGTATTTCCTGCTTGGGTTTTGCTGCCTGTCCATGGTCAGGAAACCTCAAGTGCATGAACTCATCTCCTGCATCTCCCATAGACCTCCGGGTCTAAACCAGAGTTCAGCCCAATCCCTTTTATTGTGATGCCGCCTTCTGTCTCTGGCCTCCTCTAGGCTAGAATTTACAAGGTCCGTTAGAAGAGTTAGCTAATAAATCTGCAAATCCAGTATAGACAAAGCTGTGTACTTTATATGACCTGGCTGGAGATCTGGCTCTAAGTAGGTTTTAACTTAACCAGAATATTAAGAGTTGGAAACTTTTCCCATGCTGGATATTTTTAAATACTTGGTGTATTGTCCAACCACAACCTTTCCTGTTTTTCTGCCTTAGCTGATTGTTAGGACGGCATTTATTATTTTCAACTAGAAGCCTAGAATAGTGTCTTTCCTTCAGACAGGTTACCCATATTGCAGGGGGATTAACAGGAGACAGGTGCCCGCGGAGAAGGTACCTGCTGGCAGGCTCTGGAGAGGCCCTTCTGTTGAGTCTCTCTGAGCCAAGGCTGCTGCCAGTGGGGTTTCCTGGATGCGTCCCATCCTGAGCTGCTTGCACTGGCACTGCAGTTGTTTAAATTCAGGTCCTTGCGGCAAGAAAACGTTTCATGGATGGCTTACCCTATAACTTAAATATTTGGAAAGTGATACTTAAATGGGCTTGGTGATGACATCTTTAGTTTTGTATAGCTTGGGAGCAAGTGTCATGGACATCACATTCTATATCTGGAGATGCCTCCAGATCAGCTGTGAGTGACTGGAGGAGCAAGTGACTGGTGTGAAGAGCACAACTCACAGCTCCACCTGATTTTTGCCACTCTGAAAATATGATGAAATAACATTTTTTTCAAAAAAATATTTATCTGTGAAGTAACTACTTATCTCCCAGTAAAGAGAGATACTTAGGTAGAACAACTATGGGAGGGGAAAATATCCTTATTACTATTATTTATAAGATATGAAAGATTGACTTTAGTGCAAACCCATATTCTTATCAACTCTTTTTTTCCTGAATCTAAGAGTATTAGCATGTTGCAGTGCATTATGTAGCAGTAAGTAAGAAATGTGTATTTTGCAGGGTTCACACAGGAACTACTTAACTACTTTTAAAATGGTTTTGGAATGTATTACCTAAGCAAATGGTGCAAAAGACCCGAGGAGATTTAGGAGGAAGTTGGACGGGATTATGATGGGATTAGATGGTGCGTGGGAGCCTGTACTACTAAGGGATGGGACCTGGTGACTCAGAAAGTTTCTTTCAGTTCTCTGCTGCTGTTTAATCAGTGGACAAGCTGCCAATTGGGATAAGTTGGGGCAAATCCTCTTGACTCTGTCCTGGTCATTTTACTATATTGCAGGAAGGTTTGTACTGTGCATAAAGTAATGTTCTGCAGAAAGAATTTGCAGAGTTTTTGTTTATTGCAAGAGTTCATATTAATAGCTTGGATATTTTTGTGGTCTGGGATTCATCTGTTTGCGAAATCCAGGTTTCACTGATTTTTAAAGGAGTTCCTTGTATGCTGCTCTGATTGCAGAGAAAAGTTAAGAAAAATGCCATCTAAAGGCTTTCATCCTGTTCTGCCATTTGGTTGCCAGGGTGGCTTTGTTGTAGTTCCAGAAATCTTGCAACTAGTAACTCCTTGTAGCTCCTCTGGGTTGTGCAATAGGTCAGGGCACACAGGAGTGTCTCTGGCACAGAGGAGAGAGCCACGTGTTAAGGACGTGAAGTGGCAATGGGTTGATACTGAAACCAAACCAGGCTCAAGTGATTACTGTCCTGGGTTGCGAATGCTTAGGGGCCAGCCCTGCCGTAACCTTCTGGCATGTCCAGTGACACATAAGAAATGAATTTTATGAGGAAAACCAGAACTATCTGCTGTTGTCCAGCTCCTTTCGGTTCCAGTTGTGTTTTTCAATGGAAAATGTGAATTTTTCAGTGGAGAGTGTTGCAGTGTTTTTGTAGCATTGCTCTGGTGCACAGAAATACTAAACAATTAAACAGGGTGTAGAAGATCTGAGATAAGGTTTTGTTAAATATGCTCCAAAGCAACACCATATGACAGCAATCCTCCAACATATATTTTAATCGAATTAGTCATATTGCAGTGTGACCATGACACACGGTTGTTTTGCTGTGTGGTCTTGCTTTCAACATTCCAAGTTATTCTGAAAGTACTTCGCACAGACGTGCAAAGCAGCATATAGGAGTGGGCTGCTGTGTAGCTTGTGCAAGACTTGAGTAGCTTTACTGTAGGGAATTTACATTCTCAATTTATCTGCAGAAAGACTGGACCCACAGGGCTGTGGAAATGTTATACTAAGTGGTATAATCCTCTTAATCCAGAGTTGAAGGACATTCTCTGGAAATCTTCATTGTATTTTCATTTGCCTGCCTGCCTGCCTTCTTGTGTTTGGTGCTTTGTTCAGGGGAATTATCGGCCATTTCATAGAAGGAATTCATGGTTACACGCCAGCAGACTCTGCTGTGATGATTTCTAGGCTCTCAGTTTCCCATCAAAGCTGAACTGAGGAGGTTCAGAGTGGATGGGTGAGCTGCAAAGTGGGGGAAAAACTGGGTGGCCTTGGCAGGAGCACAAGGCACAGTGGTCAGTGGGTTGAGGCCTAACTGGCAGCTGGCTAAATGGTTTTTTTTGCATTGATTGGGAGTCTGATACTGTTTAGTATCTTCAGGCCTAGACAGCAGAAGATGATGCACACTGTTTCAGATGGGAGGCTGCATCTCACACGCTGAAGAAAGGGAAGAAAGGGGTATTCACAACCTAGAGCAAGTCCAGCAGAGCACCCCTGGGAAGGCATGGAGCTGACTGCATGACAAAAGGGTGAGGGGTGGGACAGCTTAGCCTGAAAAGAGAAAGCTCAGGAGGGATCTAACTACAGTCTCCTGCCACCTAAAAGAATGTCCTGAAGAGGATGGAGCCAAGCTCTTCTTAGAGGCACACAGTGACAAGACAAGAAGGAATGGTCATGATTTGCAGCAAAGCAAATCCTGGCTCAGCATAAGGGAATCAAAGCACTTCTGCCCAGGGAGGCCCTGGCGTCTCCATCCTTGGAGACTTCCATGAGCAACAACATCCTGTGACTTTGAAGTTATTGCTGTCTGAGCAGGAGGTTGGTCTGTATGGCCACTGGAGAGCCCTTCCCATCTAAATTTTTCTATGAGTCTCTTAATTCTGCCTTGTGTGGAGTCTTGCAGTGAGGAGGAGCTGGCAGCATTTGAGCTTTTGAAGACCATCTTTCCCTGGGTGGTGTTACCATTGGTGTACTGCTGCTGTTGCTGCTGCCAAACAAAGAATAAGAGAGTCTGGGTGGTCGCTTTTAGGAGAACTGGCTCTTCCCAGCTGATATAATCCTTGTCTGTGCCCTTCCCTTCCCAGCAGAAGGAGGGATCCTGCTCTCAGGATGTCTCTGGGAGCTGTGGCACCTCCACCCCTTCCTCCTCTGTGGGGCAGGAGCAAGCCACACTCTGCCCTGATCCTCTCACCTTGTCTTTGGAGAAGCAAAAATTTTCTTATATACATGAATAATAAAATAAAAAAATTTATTTGCCTTTAACTTATTTGATTGGAAAGATTTTGTGTGTTCCACTGAGACTTGTCATCCTTCCAGCTTCATGAGCTTTTCTGCAAATTCCTTTACCAGTGCAAATCCTCCCCAGAAAATCAAATGAGCCCTGTTTATATGGAGTAGTAAAAATGACATGAAGAATGACCTAAGTTTTTGCTTATATTCTACATTTTTATTCTGCCTTAAGGAGTCAGGCCCACAGTGTTATCTTTTTCCTCTGATAACCATCAAGATTTGAAGTTGTTGAAGGAAAGTGCTCATATAAAGCTCATTACATGGATTGTTGTATCAGACTGTAGTTTGCTTACTGACTTATTTTAGATCTGTGAGTGTAACTGATGTATACAAATATTAGTTTGGCTGCAATTTTTTCTCAGTAAGACTTGATTGGTGCTTTTGGATGTTAAAACTAAACACATTGAAATGAAATCTTCCTTCCTTGGGTTTCCCATGTTTTAAAGTCTTGGAGTTCCAGCATATTTAGGAAAACTCACATGGCTTCTGCAGCAACAGCACTTGTCTGATAAAACTCACAGAGTACTTGTTTGATGTACACAAGTCTAGGCCTAAATATAGAACTTACAAAGGGTGAAGAAGCATGTTTTAGGTTATGGTCATGTGTAGCTGGCACTTATAATTGTTCACACTTACTGGCTTTCATCACACATTTGTTATTAAATATGAAAATTAATAACTAGTACTAAAATACCTTGGGCTATTTATTTATATATTGCATCTTCTTTTCTACTGTCCTAAACCTTCAATGCGCTGCACATTTTTACTGCTGTATGTTACTAATGTGGAGTAGAAGCCTTTGGTATGGGGACAGGAGACAGTCATGGCATTTGGCAGGCAGGAGGGCATGGGAGCGTACTCCCAACTGCCTGAGAAGCTGCTGACTGCTGCCAGGTGGCACCCAGCCCTGGTTTTTGGTGTTCCATCAGTGCATGTGGGTCTGATGGTTTCCACGTTTCGGTTAAAGGCTCTGTGGTGCAACCTGTGCCTGACTGTCACTATGTAGCCTGTGTTTGGCACCGAGGTTCAGTTGCCTGGAAATGAGAGAGGTTGTTCATCCTGCCAAAGGATCAGCAGGTGTTAAGGCTGGGCACATCTTCATCCTTCAAATATCTAAGCTTCATCTCTTCCATCCAGCTACATTCCAGTAGCATCTTTTGAAAATTAAAAGCTCTATTAAGTGCTCTTGAAAAGCACACAGCTTTCATTTGAGCATACTGGGAGGTGGGAAAGCTATCATTTTCCATGGTCATCTGTTAGCGTCTCACTGTTCAAATATGTTTGTAACTTCTCTGGTTTGAACTTCCAGTTTTGGATCTGGCGTGTGTTCTTGTGCCAGAGTACAGCCTTCTGTAGCGTTGCTTATTTTATCCCCATGAAGGTACTTACATGCTGTGACCAACTCAGCTCTCTGTGCTCTCTTATACAAACTGAGGCGCTTGAGCTCATAAACCTCCTGCCGTGAGGCATTTACACCCCACACAAAGCGGTTCAGTGGCTCTGCTCCGTACCCTCTTCAGGATTTTTCCCCACCTGCATCTCCCAGGACTGCAGTATTCCATTGATCTAGTGATGATCCAGAGTCAAAACATCCCTGATTATGTTGCTTTTCCCTATCCTCGTGCTTCCTGGGGCTCCCATAAGCTGTTCTGCTGTAGCCCAACTCTGCTGGCAGAGTGACATTTCTTTCACTGCAGAGTGGTCTCTTATTTCCTGCCCTTCTCCCTATCCCAGTGTGCGTTGCCAGTTCCACACCACAATGTATGGCCTCCTGAGTGGTGCCCATACACCTGCTTGTGGGGCTGTGTTATGAATGATACCGATATAATTAATTTAAAAAAAAAACACACCATATTTTTTAAGGATTATTTTGGTCAGCTTGTCACAGAGTAGTGAGGTGGGAGGGAGAAGGCTGTGGAGGAAGAGCTAAGTCTTGCTAGAGCTGGGTCTCCCATTCCCCCATCCCCTGTTCTTTCCAGAGAGCAGAAAAGTCCCCAAACTTCCAGAAAGAGTCCAAATGGTGCCTTCCTGGGGCCAATCCCATCTCGTCCTGGGATTCAGCCCCAGCTGGAGGTCTACTGCTTCATGCTGTAGTTAGGCCCTGCGTACATTTGGTCTGGAGTTGGCATGGTGGCATGTTACATTTGAGTAAGCTACTTCCAAGAATTCAAATATATGTGCACAATTTTCTGGTCCTTCCTCTTGTTCTTTACTGCTCTTCCTACACATGTCATCTGCACGTTTTATTAGCGGGACTTGATTTTTCACTTCCAGGCCACAGATGCAATATTTGATAACACTGGATCTTTTATGAGTCCCAGAAGACACCCTTTAGGATGTCATTAACCAAAAATGAAAAATGTGATTGAATAACAATTCCCTTTGACAGTGGCTTTTTGACCCATTTCCTTAGCTTTTTAATTCATGCTTTATGGCTATCAGATACTCCTCTGGGGGGTTTGGTTGTATTTTTAAAATCTATCGTGGTGGTGAATGCAGTTCAAGAAAAGACTGTTATAATTGTAAAGATACTTTTATCAATCAGACCTGTAGATAAAGAATAAAGTGAGACCTACAGCTTATAAAATCATACTAGTGTGGAATCAGTTGCATTCCTACGCTGGTTATTGCCTTGGGTCCTTATCAGCTCTGCAGAGCGTGTGTAGGGGGGTTTCCTGGGTTTCAGCTAACCAACCAAAGTCATCCAGATGGTTTGATTGGTGGTGCTGAAATATGGTAATATAGGATTTTCTTCTAGTCCCAAGTGAATCTACAGTGTTTGAGAATTTGCTAAAAATGAGCATCACTGGACCGGATAGCTCATCTGCTAGTTCTGTCAGTACCTCTGCTCTGCATAAAAACCTGCAGCCTGGTTTCTAACAGAACTGAGCTTTTTTCTGGACAATTCTGACTCATCTGAACCGTAATTATTTCCAAGTTGTAATTATTGCTGCATCTGAACAACGCTTAGGAATCCTC
The DNA here is from genome assembly GCA_033124195.1 of Coracias cyanogaster. Lineage (NCBI taxonomy): Eukaryota > Metazoa > Chordata > Aves > Coraciiformes > Coraciidae > Coracias > Coracias cyanogaster. Next base: position 106,608 of record JAVSBS010008567.1, read on the forward strand.
GTTTTCAATATGATTTAGAATCAAGTCCAGCCTAACAAAACTCAGAAAGAATTTAAACCTTTTTTTCTTCTGCATTTAGTTTTAGGTACTATTTTATTTATCCCTAATTAATTACCTGTATTATTTTCTACTTATTTTCTCTTTTCTTCATGTTTGAAAGCATTTCTTCTTGCTTGCCCTCTTACTGTCATTGGATCAAGAGGGACTTATTTAAGCAATGTCTCAAACAGACATTTCAAAAATAAGAACAGAATCTTTGTGATTAAACATTCAAAAGTGGGACATTTCAGTATTTTGGACCTTCCTCATTTTCTTCTTAAAAAGAATTCCAGGAAAATTGATACAAGTTTTTCTGAGCACTAAAGAAACTCTGCTTCTCTTTCTATCAATCCCACCTGGGAGAAGAAATTTGAAAGACCAGGTTGGATGGGGCTTTGAGCAACCTGGTCTAGTGGGAGGTGTCCCTGCCCACAGCAGGGGGGGTTGGAACAAGGTGATCTTTAAGGTCCCTTCCAACTCAAACTATGATTCTATGAAACACATTTCTAGACATTAAGTTCGTTAGGTCTTTAGTTTTAATGTGTTGGATATCAGCTTTGCATTTGCAGTTAAAGAAGAGCAGGTGAAGAGTTACTTTGTAAGGCCATATTTCAACATTTAAATGCAGAAATGGTTAAATTAGAATAAAGTAGCATTTAACTTCTTTCTCTCCCCAGAGGGTGAGGTAGGCCAGGTGGCATTGATACCAGCCACCTCAAATCGGTTAGATACAGTAGTCACCATGTTAAGGTAAGAAAGTGAAGTAGGTCAAATGGAAGAGCTGAAGCTCCTGAATTCTCAGCCTTCAGCTTTCTTACCTCACCTGTCTTGTCTTTTGTAGATTGCTATTAATATAATGCATTACGCCTCGTATACCTAAAGAGGTATACAAACCCAAAGGCTGTGTGTGTAATCACAGCAAATGCAAAGTACACCTATTTATCGGTGTTCTCCCAGTGTCTCCATGAGCAGTATGCTCACGGACTTTGAAAGGAGTGCTACAGTTAGATGAAGAGGCAGTTAATCTCTTTATAGCAGTCTAATTTCTAAATTAATAGAAGGTGGATTAGCAAGTCTGTATAGGTGAATGTGATAGTTTAAAATATTCTGCCTTCATTGTCTACAATGATTTTAATTCTTTTTTAACCCAGTTCTCAGAAGAATTTGGCATCAAGACAGTGCCGAGGTTGGAAAATGTATTTCAGTGGGTTTTGTCTTGTTCAGTTTGTGCTTTTGTGTGCCATTCAAGATACACATTTTTTCTTTACTGTTTCTTTCAAGCTGTGCCAACATGAACTTACTGAAAAAAATCTCTCCACTGACAGGAGTGCTGGTTAAGCTGGTCCCTGATGTTTTAAAGCTGTAGGCTTGTCTTTTGTGCTAAGAAAAGTCCAGATGGTTTGATTTCAGGGTACCATGTTAGCTATGCCAAGACAAAGATCACTGTAGAAACAAAGCATTGTAAGTTTTGCTACCAGGTAGAGTCACCAAAGTAATCCCAAATTACAATATCATGGTATAAAATGTCATATTTATTTGTCCTTTACCTTGAAGATCACAGAAGCTAAGTGCATAGGCCACAAAAAGCACACAGAGTTTGTCCATGCTCAGGTTGAATGTGCAGAGCAGGTAAGGCAACACTGAAACAAGCTAACAGGAATTCAGTTATCCCAGAACTGAGGGTCTTGTTCTTCCCATGGCCAGAAGAATGGGAAATGGAATAGACAGAGCTGGGGCAGAGAGGTCAGGAAGGCCTTGCTTCTTCTCTGCTGCTGTGGTACCAGAGGGTGAAAATGGTGGGAGCCAGATGTTGATCAACATTAACTGGCTTCCTTTTCCACAAGAAGTGACTGTTCTCCCTCTGTGGCAACTCTTCTATTGTAGAGCTCTCCTTAGTGGCAGCAGCAGCTTGGCTGCTGAAGTTCCAGCTGAAGTTGGCAACACAGCCACATTTCATCTTCCACCTTCAGCCTCTCCTGCCTGAAGCATACTTCTTAGTTTTGTCAGTGTGTAAGGTGCTCTTAGGATTTTCCTGACAGATGATAAAGTAGAAGGTTTCGAGTTCATTGGTAACTGATTGGCCTTACAGGGTCTCAGCTCGACATTATGGATGAGCGCAGGTCTCCACACAGGAGAGGTGGCAATCTCAGCTGGTGGTGATGGTGGAACCATAGCTGGAACAGTGAGAGCAGCGAAAGGTTTAAAAAACCCCAAAGCAGCCTCGAATATAGAGGTCTGCGAATCAGTGCGCTGGCTTTGTATCTTGTGGGGCTGACGTGCAACACTGCTCTGTGTCCTCATCCCCAGGAATGCTCTCCAGAAGCTGCTTGCACTACATTAATGTCTGGCTAGTGCTTTTAAACTCTCTTGGCCTGCCCCCGCCTCCACTTACCTGCCAGCTCATGCCAAGGCATATGCATAGAGCCTGGAAGGTGTGAATATGGCAAAACGTGAAGCCTCATTGAAGGCATGGAGGGAACCTTCTCGGCAAATGGAGGATTAGACAGATAACAGAGAAGGGCAAGGATGAGTTATGCACTAAAATGCTGTACCGGGCTTCAGTGAGCGTTTCTAATACCCTGGGAGTTGGAAACTGTCCCACTTGTATTTTTGAAACACTGACCACTTATTGTGTGATTTTAAAGAATATTTTATTTTAAGGTTTTAGCACTTGTGTTTATGGAGTTGGGCAAGCAGAAAAAAGGCAAGGCTTTTGAGAGGATGTGGTAAAACTTGTGTTAGTTGCTGAAATATTAAAGATTAAAGTATTTGGTATAACAGAAGGGATTGTGGAGCCCTGGATTGGAGTATGTAAAGATATGTATTTTCTGCTAATGGAGTAAAGCACTGAAAAGTAATTGCTCATAGTAACTTGTGTGTTTGAAATATTTACTAAAGTAATGAAAGGTGTTTTAGCATCAAGGACCTCACTACACATCAGAGAAGCCTGATGGTGATTTTGAAGATGCAAATTTGGAGTGTAACAGCATTACAGTTTTCTTCATACTGTGACACAGGTTGACCTAAAATAATATTGACACATAGAACGTGTGTTTGAAGAGTTCTGCAAGGTCCTTTACCAATGAATGAAGCTCACCTGGGCATATGGTTCAGAGTTGTGGTCTAGTGCCTATCCTCCATCTCAGGATGCAGAATTCTCTTCATCTTGTGCTGGGCACACAGTGTGACAGGAAACTAGACGTGGGTTGATAACTCAGCAGAGTCAAAACAGAGTCTGACAGAGCTGGTGCCACCAGTCTTGAGGCAGGTTTCAGAAGACATGTTCAGCTGGAGGTTTATTAGCTGAAAGCTCTGGACTAAATACATTCAACATGACAGGTTTTACAGCCTTGATAATACCAAATGTTGATCCTGGTTACTGATAGTTGCTGGCCTCGTGTCAGGAATTTTCCATAAGCGGGATTGTGAGATAGGCCAGTGTTGGCTTCAGGTTGAACAAGGTTGAAAAGTGAACCCTAACACAGTGTAGCTGGGAGAGGTTGTTTCTTTGCTAACTGATGCAAGAAAATCCCCGGGCACTTCTTCCTGAATTGCTGATTCTGTTGTCACAGGAATAGCCATGAAGACTGTGCTTGTCTTACTGCTTGCCCATCTCCTCTGTTGCCGTGATGTGCCAAGAAATACAACCAAAGCTCTAAAATTGTGGGCGTGGGGTTAGATCAAAATCAGAATGAATGATGCACCTCTAAATGAGGGAGAGCTGAGGGCTGGGTTTTGCATAATCACCAAGGAGAGACATATAAAAATGTCAGCACTAAATGCTGTATGTGTGCAGGACACAGAAAATCACTTGAAGCTGTTATGTTATGAGGTACAAACCAAATAATAAATTCTGCATGGGGAAAACCACTGCTGCTCACAGTAACTGTGTCATCCAGAGCAGGGCCCTTTCCCAGTCGGCTGCTCAGTGTCAATTCCCCCAGTCATCTGTTGCTAACCTGTGGCCTTGGGGTATACAGGTAGTTTCATATATCCTATATAGCGTATATATAGATCTCTTTTGTAGCAGGGATCTCATTGTTGAGGCATTCTTTAAGCTCTGTCAGATAATAAAAATGACCTGTATATACATATTTTCCATCTAGAATGTTTCAAATATTGGTATCCTTAACCACAGTATTCCTGTTGAACCAGAGGCAATTTAAATGCAAAATGGGTGCTTGCTGACAGAGTGGATATAGCCGATTCCTTTCACAGTGTGCACCTCCATGCTAAAGCCCTTAGCAGTATGTGAGGAAGCACTTTTTATCTGGGTGAGCTGCTAGACATCAACTGCAAGTATATAAAACAATCAGCCATTTCCAAGCACTGCTTTTGAGCCACTCACGGTGCCTCTCTATTTGCTAAAACAAATAGAGTTGAAGTGGATAATAAGCCCTCCATATTTCAAAGGGAAAATTAATTTTTGAATGCAGAAAACCAGTTTGGGGATCTGAGGAGGAGCATTTTGAAGAATCTCTGCCACAAGACAGAACATCCTTTCCTTGAGCCTTTTTTTTTTCCTTTTTTTAGATGCAGATTCCCCAGCAGTCGATATATGTGCCTCTCAAACATGAGCACTGTGGTGAGCGCAAATGTACACGCTAGTGTTAAGGGCTATGGTTCATGTTTCATTCTCTTTTCCTGTGTTGCCACTGGATTGCTGTACAGTGAGGCTTAGTGAACATCTCTCAGTCTCGGCTTGCTCTTTTAACTTAGTTAACTGTATTGCTAACTGCGCCTAACTAAGCCGATCTTTAAACAGTAGGACGATGGAAGAATAATTCATTATGCCAGGTTCAGCAGGTTTAGC
>JAVSBS010008569.1:0-14183 GCA_033124195.1 Coracias cyanogaster
CTCAGTAAAGAATTTCTTCCTAATATCTAATCTAAACCTCCCCTGATGCAACTTGAGGCCATTTCCTCTTGTTCTATCATCACTAATTTGGGAGAAGAGACCAACACCAGCCTCACTATCAACCTCCTTTTAGGTAGTTGTAAAGAGCAAAAAGGTCTCCTCTCAACCTCCTCTTCTCCAGACTAAACAACCCCAGTTTCCTCAGTTACTCTTCATAAGGCATGCTTTCCAGACCCTCACCAGCTTTGTTGCCCTATCCTGAAGAACAGGATACAACAAAAGCTCTTTTTCTTGTAATGTAGGACAAGCTTCTCTAACCCAGCAGAAGCCAGAATCCCTTAGATATTTTGAAAATCCCACTTTGTTTGCCTCTAACAAGGCTGTTCTCATAGAGGGGTCTGATGTGCCGCTGATTGTTTATGAAGACCTCAGAACACCACACAGAATACTATGGATACAAAGCTTTTGTGAAGACTGTCTGGCTCGGATTTCCTGGAAGTGTAGTCACAATGGTACATAAAAAAGCAAAGGACTAAGGGTGTGATACAACTCTTATCAAAGTTATGTGGGGATGGATCACTTCTTAAAAACACAATGGTAATATGTTCATAAGAGATTCAGTGATGCCTGCATTACAAATGAGTCTTGCAAGGATGACTGTGCAGCTAAAACTGCTGTAACATAAAGATCAAAAATCACAAAATGGTCTTTGATATTTGTGGTGGATTGTGCAACTGTTTAATGGGTTTATTCACAGCTTCTGCACAGTATGTTCCTTCAGAAAGAGAACGCCAGGCTGTAGAGAGGAAGGCCGGTGGTTTATTTTGTTTTGCACACTGGGGTGCACTGGGAACTGCCTGCAAGGAGCGAGACAACCTCTTCCCTGACAGTAACAGGGGTGATTAATGGGAACGCTGTTTCAGACTGTGAGGTGGGGTAGGGAGAGTGAAAAGGGAGGCATAGAAGTCATCTCAGCAAATTAACTGTCCTTAGCAAGGGCAGAAGTTGTCTCAGCAAGGGAGATTGCAGAGACCAGGAAGCAGACATACAACCTGGCCTGAAGACTTAACAGGTATCAAAACTAACCCAGAATTGAGTCTGGAAAGTGTTTTGTAATTTAGGAAATGTCTTGAAATTGTTAAATTAAAACCATGGTGAGAAAAAGTGCACTGGTGCTGGACACAGAGAGTGGAGTTATTCTGCTTTGTCTTGTGCTTAGTGCCCAGTCTAAAACCTATGCATTGTGCCTTCCATGTTCTGTCAAATACAGATTATGCCTGTATTTGTATCAGATTATACCCTCATAATGAAGTCTACACAGTAGTGGGGAAGAAGTTTTCTCTCAGATGTTGATGTAACTACCAGCACTGGATTATCTTGATATCCAAAGCTCTGCTGTAAGTCAGGGAAGTACAGGGAAGTCCTACACTTGATATTTTAAGTATTTGGGATCCCAGGACTTCATTCTGTTAGTCGTTATGCACTAGTAAATTGCCATTATTTTCACTGGCATAAAAGTAGTAAGGAGTGAGGATTGAGGACTACCAGGCAGGGTGGAAAGTTTTCCTAAAGTTTCTGTCTGCTATACTCAATTTTTTTCTTTTCTGCAGATCTGCCAACCCTCAAAGACTTTTGGTGTGATTTTCTATACTTTTTGCAAGATGAGTCTGACAAAAACTCTACATGTTGGCCTTGCATAGCATGCAATGTACAGTAACTCTGAACATGCTCAACTGTGCTATGAACTGCAACCCAAGGGACAGTCACTGCATCACTTTTGAATCACCGCTTCCTGACATTTCCCTGGCAATCCATGGCAGTACAATCATAGAGCTATACTGTATTAGTCTCACCCATTATTCTCAGTCAGACAGCATATAGTGGCTGCACAGCCTTAGTCAAGCATTGTATTGCATCATTTCTTCTTGGTCTGATCTCTACTGGCAACCACATCCTCCTATTTATTCTGCATATTCACAGTTCTGCAGCCTGCAGACCACTCTGTACTTTACTGTACTGCACTGCATATGGTCTTGTACCTCAACAATGTAAGTCTTCCAACTTATGTGCTCCTTTACCAACCCCACCCCTTGCTCAAAAGGTGATAGAAGACAACTTCTGTTTCAATACCAGTTAACTGCATGTGATGATCCTTATGCCCCAAACTGGTCCCTATATCAAGTACCAAATTAGTATGTGCTGGTTCACAATGACTCAGTTTTCTAACAACTAATATGTTCCTGCAGAAATACAGAAGACACAGAAATAGGGAAGAGCAAATTAATTCTCTTACGTGGTCAATCTGAGTGTTCGAAGCTATGGTTTCTCTTTCATTCCTTTTTCATTCCAGAAGCTTGCAATCACCCCTTTGTTATATTTTTGCCCCTATAATTTGGATTGATCTGATTTAATTTGGATCATTTCACTGATACCATTGCCTTTCAAACAGCGCAGTGCCACAAGAAATTGTGCTGTATGTCTAAACCTTCCACAACTGAAGGGTGGAAAATTATTTGCCTTGTGGGAAGTACCAGACAGATAAAAATAAGAACCCTTCAAACAGTTTGGGATTTGGAGAAAATGTACACTAAGCAGCACCCTGAGGCTTCCAAAGGAGGGGTGGACAGCCACTTCTGAGATCAGGAGAACCTCTAGCTTACTGTGGAACTTGAAAGATGATGAGGAGTGAGCTTCTGTTCTTCATAGACTATCACAAGTATATTCTACAAAGGCTTTGCATTTCTAGTAAATACCTTTAACTTCAATATATTCGTGTCACAGCATCCTTTCAATTTAAAATTTGTAGTAAAAATAATATGAGAATGTTTGCCCTTGGAAACATCAATGGTCTCATAAAAAGCTTATACCACTTAGCAATTGTTTCCTGGGGAAAACCCACAACTTTTGGGTTTCTTGCTAGAAAACCAAGCTTCAGCTGAAGAAACTCAGGTATTCACAAAGTAGAAGCAACTGTGCATAGCTGGTCCCCAAGGAAGCCAGGTGCCAGTCCTACAGTGAATTGGCACAGTCCTCACCCTTGGCACTCAAAGGAAAACTTGATTTCAGGACAGCTGTCCAAAGGACTTTAAATACAGGTGGCTGTCTCCAATCTGTGTGGCTCAATGAGGTCTACAAGAGGCACCATGTATAGTGTTTCTATCTTACTAGCTAATAAGAAGATTAATTTGGTGGCCATGCATCTTCTCTTTCCTAACTGGTGTTCAACAGGACATAAGCCCTGAGCTCTAGGTGCTCAGTGTTACTTAGCAGAAAAGGCTTCTGTCCACTCTTTGCAATAGTCCAGCTCTACTTCTGGTTTGGAAGGACCCTATACTCCTTTGTGGGGGACTAGCACATTCCTTTCAGCCTTGCAATTAGACCTGGAGTCTTTTTTCCACCATGCACATCTCCCTAAATCGACTCCTATTATGGATAATTTTTTAAGGCTTTCACATGCTTACATTGCTTACATTACATTTACCCCATGGTAAACTAATAACTGATGGTAATAGCACCTGTCTTGTTCCTTGCTTCATTTTTACAGGTAGTTATTGTCAAAAAAGGATCAAAGTACAAGAATATTGTGTATACCAGGTGCATATCTTTTATAGCATATTGCTGACCTGAAATTAGGAGATACATTTCCACCTTTTGACTCTTTCCATTGTATTTCTGCAAAGGAACAGAGGAAACAAACAAACAAAGATTTCATAGTATCTCTGACCCCTTTCCCTGAGCTCCTTCTCTCTCAGTGCAGCCTCCAAATTATGCCTAGAAAGTGTCAGGAACGAGCTCACCACTGCCAAACAATACAGGGGGGTAAGGTTATGCTTAGTACACAGGATCCAGGATAAGGTTTTCCTCAGGCTAAAAGCAAAGCAAAGCCATTGTGGTATGGATGACTGGGTGGAGGAAAGAAACAGTAAAGGTGAAGAGAAAATATCAGGGACCAGAATCAAAACATTGGAACAGAGAGATTAAAGTAGATTAAATCCAAGAACAGAGAAGGAAAAGGTGGGCATATCATTAGGAGAAGAACTGGAATAATTTTATTGAATAATTGTTAATTTGTTGTCATGCTTCACAGGATGACAGAAATGTAAATCACAGTTGCAGTGCGTAAACAGGAATGATGACAGAAGGCAGGAATATTTGAGAAAGTCAAAACCTCAGTAATATCCAAGCCTGTATCAGGTGTCTTCCCATCTTGCATATATTATTTTTCTGGAATGAATAGCATGTAAGGCAGTCTCAGAGGAGTTCAGGTATTTGTGATATTTTTTTTAATTGGGGCTATCAGAGAATCTTATTTCTCCGTGTCCATCTCATCTTTTAAAGTCTCTGGAGAAAAGCCCAATATCTGGATGGGGAGCTAGATGTGCAGGCACTTCACAAATCAGTATCAGCCATATTCCCAAAATAACCCTGATCAAAATGTTCACGGATGGATGGACATCAATCACCATTGTTTTGAATAGAGAATACAGCAAGATTTCTCTCCAAAACTTCTAGCAATAGTGGTACAGTTTTTAAAGGTATATCATATTTGTGAGTTGGCAGCAATTATGTCCCACAATTCGGGTAAGGACATAACACTGGGTACAGCTGATTCTTAGCAGATGTTTTGTTTGCCCACAGTTTGACCTATTGCACCTGTATACAGCTACCTATGACTCAGTGTCTGTGTTCATTTCAGAAAGCTGGAAACTCATCTTAAGTGATAGACCAGCTCCCTGCTAGAGGAGGTTTGTCAGCATACACCTTAGCTTTTCTCTGTTATGAAGACATGATGTGGAGACAATTTCGTTAAATAACAAACACACCGTAACTCACATACAGAAAGGATAGCTTGTACTATTTCTGTCTTGGTAAATGCAGGAATGCTCTTCTTCACCTTGCATTGTGAGAGGTAATTTGATTAAAATCCTGGTGCTGGTAAAACAAATATGGTTCTGCTCTTGACTTCACCAGCGTGAAATTTCATTGTATATTTGTTACATGAGGACATGCCCACATACCGATGCAACTGTCCCTTCATCAGCAATAGTATAAATCGAGATTATGTCTGTTTGGCACACATAAACTGAGGTTAACACTTACATATGTAACTGTTTCTAAAACCCCCACAAATGTATCTCCTACTGACAAAAGTTTCAGGGAAAAAGATAAGTGGAGTCAAAGTGGACCAATCCCAGGAGGGCTTTGCAAAGAAGTTCTTGCTGTTCATTCTTAGCAAGACAATCAATATATGGACTTCTTTTTCAGTAGTGATACGTACAATGTAACATGAGGACTGGGCGCAGTTCCCTTAAGAAGAGAAGGTCGGCATTAAGGGCATTAAATCAAGTATTTTGCGAGTGACAGCTAGCAAGAAGGCTGACTTGTAGCTATGGACCATGGCAATCACAATCCATGAGAAATTGTTTACAGAAAAAAAAAGAAGAAAAGAATTCTCAATATAAACAAAATATTCCTTAAATAGCTCAGTTTGTGATTAAGAGTGTAACAAATCTGGAAGCTCCAGTGAGACTATTTGTTCCAGACCATTTAGAGGAGTGCAGCTGAACAAGCCATAGAATGGTGGAGACTGAAGATTTGTTGCCTGAGAGCAGGCTGGCCTAGCGCTGATTGTATCCTTGCATATTACAAGGTGTGATCAAAAAACTGTAAGCTATAGCAATTTTATTTACTATTACCTGCATCAGGAACAGTCTGAGACTCTTTCCATAAAGATTAAAAAAAAAGAATCCCGTGTTTCTCTATATGGATCATCAAAGCCAGACTTGGTTCTCACAAACTACACACTTGATAAAGAGCTACATGGAAAGGCAGTGTGAATCCTGTTAATGAGAAGAATTTTGTTATTTTTCAGACTACAATAGATAGGATGATCACAACTGACAGGAGAACACCATAGAGCAAAGATTGTGGAAACTGAATTGGTGCCGCCTACTGAAAATTGAAACCTACCGAAAATGGAAGCCCTAGACAAATAGTCTCGAAAATTTCAAATCTGGCAAGTCCCTGATGAGAAGGTCATAGGATCACAGGTGGCTTGGTGATTCTACACATGAAGGCAAGGTAAGTTTTATTAGGCTGGGATATCTGAATGAATACAGAGACAAGCAGGGTAACTGAAAGTCAGAAATATATGTGTGATTCAGGAAACCAGTCCTGGACTGGAACATCTAAACTGGAGAGGCATGATCTCTCCTTTTTTTAATTTAGAAGAATCCTAAGCTTTTATTATTTTGAACATAAAGCCATCCATCTCCATTTAAAAAATAGCACAAGAAACCAAAAGAACTGGACAACATTTTCTAGTATATCTAGTGGATCCCTTGAAAAGGTTAGGTTTCCTTCACAGCATACAGATTCCATATTTAGATCCAAAATATCAGGCTCAGTTGTTTCTGTTATATTTTTTTTTTTTCTCATATGCACTGTAAGAGTATTAGAAATGACCCAAACCCATTCTTAAAAGATTTAAGTTTATACAAACAGTCTTTTTAAAAAAATATATTAACTTTTCCTGAGGCAAAGAAATGGAGAAAGAGTGGGAAAAAAAATCAGGAAAAATGAAATGCTTAAGGTCACTCTGAGTAAACTTCATGTAATCTGTTTATAAAGAGAAAGAAGCAAGATATTACCACCATGAAGTAAAATAAATTATCAAAGCAAAATAAATTAATTCCTTGGATGGACAAGAAATAAAGCAACTTGATAACTAAAAATTGAAATGGACTTCTCTTAAAGAAAGAATATGTTCTGGGAATACTTATAATCATTTCCATGACATTATGAACAATATATGAGAATTGCAAAGGAGTTTATAGATTTTTTTCAAAAAGTATCAGTGGGAAATTCAGTAGAAAGACATGATGTCTGCTGCGTGCCTGGCAGTAACCCAAAATGGACTAGGGAAGTGATGGTCCCCTTGTGCTTGGCACTGATGAGGCTGCACCTTGAATACTGTGTTCAGTTTTGGGCCCTTCACTACAAGAAAGACATTGAGATGGTCACGCATGTCCGAAGAAGGGCAATGAAGGTAGTGAAGGGTCTAGAGCACACGTCTTATGAGGAGCAGCTGAGGGAACTGGGGTTGTTTAACCTGGAAAAAAGGAGGCTCAGAGGAGACCTTGTCACTCTCTACAACTACCTGAAAGGAAGTTGTAGCAAGGGGGGGGTTGGTCTCTTCTCCCAAGTAACAAGCAATAGGACAATAGGCCTCAAGTTGAGCCAGGGGAGGTTTAGGTTGGATATTAGGAAAAATTTCTTCACAGAAGGGTTGTAAAGCACTGGAACAGGCTGCCCAGACAAGCAGTGGAGTCACATCCCTGGAGGTATTTAAAAGACAGGGAGATGTGGTGATGAAGGACATGGTTTAGTGATGATCTGGCAGTCTGGGTTAATGGTTGGACTTGATGATTTTGAAGGTATTTTCCAAACAAAATGATTCTATGATTCTACAATTAAAAGAACTCTAGGTGCAAGGGCAATCATTACTGATGAAATGAGAGAGCTGTAATCAAGTGGACAAAGAGTTATCCAGTAAAACAAGTGTCAGAAGAGATCTGCTAAGCAGGCAGATGTGTTAATCAAAGCAACATTCAGAGTGTCATTAGCAAATGCTCAGTTGCAAGGATCTTCATGTATAGTGTTAGATACAAAGCAAAGCTTCATATAAAGAAAATTTTGCAGAAGATAACTAATTGATACCAAGCAAGGCTTCACTTTTAACAGTAAGAGTGACAGTACTCTGTGTGCTAGAATTTGAGTGAAGGATGGATTGAAGGAGAAGTTGCCATGGCAAGTGAAAGAAAAAAAAAAACACCAGAAAAAAATGCTCTGTACATTCATTTCAGTGGCAGTGCCTAACATTAAAGGACATAGGTGTCTTAGCTGTTGGTGAGTGGTAAAAATGTGTATCTCAGTGTAGGATACCAGACTTATTGAAGACTGTTAGCTATTAAAGTAACACAAAAAAAGTACAAACTTTTATGTCAACACCCTTTTCCTCAACAGCGGAAATGATTAATAGAGTTGTTTACTTGTAGGAAAACCCAATAAAGACTATATTGCTGGCAAACCTCGTGATGGACAGGATATGTGCTGTGTGCTGTGCCCTGACCAGAGGTCTGTCAGATGCTGCATCAACACAGCATTACCAGAGTCAGAATAGGCATAAGTTTTTGTAACTTATATTTGGTATATATTTTCTTGAATGTTAATAAAAGAGTTGTCTTTCTTGAAAGTCTATGTGGCTTTCTTGTTGGGCTCCAAGAATAACCAGGAGCTCCTGGTAAAAAATATCTTACAAAAGAAAAAGTTGTCGTCAAACATCTACTTCTCAGCTAATTGTGAACAAGAGAAGACCAGAGGTCTAAAGCAGTTGATTTACAGTTTCTTTAGCCCCCTAATTATAGCCTGCTCAGACTCCAGACACCTTATGTGCCCATTCTTGAGTAATCAACCTGAGGTCAGCCCAATACCAGTACTGATAAAGCTTTTTTATCTCTGTGAACGATGAAGATCTCTAATAGTTGTGGAGAACAGAAGAGGGAAACAACAGGCTTCAGTTTGGATATAATCTAGTAAGGAAGAGATTGTCTCTGCTGTTTGCAGCTTATAATGACACTAATATAATCCATTCAGTAGCAGCAGCCCAGCTAGGTGGTTCTAGATGACTTTGGGAGCTCTGATTTCAACTTCACCGCAAATACAGTCCGGGCTAGCGGGGATGATAACTTACAGCTGGCAAAGGGCTGCATAACAGACAGAATGCATGTGGAAAGCTGTCCTGAGCTCTCTGCAAACTCTCAAATCCCCAAAACAACCCAGAGAGCTAAAATGCATTAGAGATTACATGACTGATAGATTTATAGTGCCAAATAAAAGCAATGACATACTGAACTAGAAGAAAAAATATCTGGAAAAAAAAAGGGAATCCTGTGAAGTCAGATAATTTTTATAAGGATATCCTATTTTGTACAGCTCTGATGGTGTTCTGAGATGCAGGATGTAGGATCTCCAGGGCCCACTTGAGCTACTAAAATAATGTAGGAAACTAAAGAGTTACAAAAATAAATGTTTCGCTTGGGACCAGAGCAAGCAATAAACCTAGCCAGGCACAGTGTTTTTGGCTTACGATGTGAGAGAACATACAACATTATATCACAAGAGCTTATGAATGTGTGAAGCAGGAAGCCCAGATACACTTAGCAGACATAAGTATTATTTCCCCAACATCAACTTCCTTTCTAGCCCCATTGTTCCCTGATTTGATTATGCCCCGAAGCACAATAGCTGTTCCCCTTGTAAATTATTTTATCTGTGGTGACTCCATATAAACATGCTTTTAATGATATTATACTGTTACATATCATGTGGCAATTCCTTACATAGGTTTATACCATTTGTAAACAAATATTTTCTTGTGTTCCTTTCCATACAATTACACCTTCCAGTATGCTAAAGGAAGTAAAATAGCATACCTTATCAAGTATTATTTTATATACCTCTTCTAGTCTTTCAGTCTCTCCGCTAACAGAGGGTTTTCCGTGACTCTTATTATTCTTATCATGTACAAACCCTTACAACTTTTCTATAATATTTTTCATTAATTTGTTTAAAGGGACTAGGACAGACTTCCTTGTTAATGCACGGCATTAAGACATTGATGTCACAGTCTCTCACATGGATCAGTTTTCCATGTCAGCATTCAAATATTTTTTTTCCCCTAGCAGTTACTTAAGTAGTCTCCAAGAGGTTGCAAAAATAGTTGAATCAATTTTTTACAACGGTAACTTCTTCAGAAAAAAAGTTTCTTTGAGAGTTTTCAACCTAATGGCCTAGTTTTGTAATGTTCTGGATTAATCTTAATTCTTAGTTTATATAGTTTTTCCCCTTCTTTCTTGTGTGATGAAAGGAACTTTGTGGGTGTATATAAAAAGGCTATTTAAGGCACCTGTGGATCATGTTCTGCTATATCTTGCTTCTAAGTAGTTAATCAGTTTCTCACCTTGGAGGTCCATTATCTCTTACCCTCTGTCTACGGAATGGATAATCTTTAGTACTGTCACGCGAAACATCCAGGACAACCATGTGATCTGGCCCAGTCAGCATGTGTGTGTGAAAGGAAGGTCCTGCTTGACTAACCTGATCTCTTTCCATGACAAGGTAACCTGCTTAGAGGATGAGGGAAAGGTTGTGCACATTGTCTACCTAGAGTTTAATAAAGCTTTTGACACTGTTTCCCACAGCATTCTCCTGGAGAAACGGGTTGCTCATGGCATGTATGGTAATACACTTCTCTAAGTGAAAAAACTGGCTGGATGACTGGGCCCTAATAATAGTGGTAAATGGAGGTTGGTGGCTGTCAAAAGTGGTGTTCCCCAGAGCTCAGTACTGAGGCCTCTTCTCTTTAATATCTTTATCAATGATCTGAATGAGGGGATCAAGGGCACTCTCAGTAACTTTGCAGACAACACCAAGTTGGGTGGAAGTGTTGATCTGCTTGAAGGTAGGGAGGCTCTACAGAGGGATACGGACAGGCTGGATCGATAGGCTGAGGCCAATGGTATGAGGTTCAACAAGGCCAAGTGCCATGTCCTGCACTTGGGTTACAACAACTCCATGCAGTGCTACAGGCTTGGTGAAGAGTAGCTGGAAAGCTGCCTGTCAGAAAAGGATCTGGGGTATTGGTTGACAACTGGCTGAACATGAGCCAGCAGTGTGCCCAGATGGCCAAGAAGGCCAACTTCATCCTGGCTTGTATCAGAAATAGCATTGCCAGCAGGACTAGGGAAGTTATTTTGCCGCTGTACTCAGCAATGGTGAAGCCACACCTAGAGTACTGAGTTCAGTTTTGGACCTCTCACTACAAGAAGGACATTGGCGTGCTGGAGCACATTCAAAGAAGGGCAACAAAGCTGGTGAAAGGTCTGGAGTCTAAGTCTTTATAAGGAGCAGGTGAGGGACTTTGGGTTGTTTAGCCTGGAGAAAAGGAAGCTCAGGGTAGATCTTATTGCTCTCTTAACTGCCTTAAAGAAGCTTGTAGAGAGGTGGCAGTTGATCTGTTCTCCCAAGTAACAAGCGATAAGACAAGAGGAAACAGACTGAAGTCGCACCAGGAGAGGTTTAGGTTGGACATTAGTAAAAATTTCTTCACAGAAAGGATTGTAAAGCACTGGAGCAGGCTGGCCAGGGAAACTGTGGAGTCACCATCCCTGGAGGTATTTAAAAGACATGTAGATGTGGTGCTTAGGGTCATAGTTAGTGGTAATCTGGCAGTGCTAGGTAATGGTTGGACTTGATGATCTTAAAGATCTCTTCCAACCAAAACGATTCTATGATTTTATGAATATTCAAGCACCACTTCCTTCAAGCTCCAGAGTGGTGCATGTCTATTTATGAGAAAGGCAGAAGAATCATGGATGAGCAAGGAAAATCTCAAATGGAAGAATGAAGTTTACAGTATGTGGAAAAGTCATTGGCCACCTGGGAGGAATATAGGGACATTGCTAGAGTATGTAGTGGTGGAGTGTATGCTCAGCAAGTTTGCTGATGATAAAAAACTGAGAGGAGCGGCTGACACACCAGAAGGCTGTGCTGCCACTCAACAAGACCTGGACAAACTGGAGAGCTGGGCAGAGAGGAACATAATGAAGTTCAACAAAGGCAAGCCTAGAGTCCTGCACCTAGGGAGGAATAACCTCATGTACTAGTAAAGGTTAGAGGTTGACCTGCTGGAAAGCAGCTCTGCAGAGAAGGACCTTGGAGTCCTAGTGGACAATAAATTAGCCATGAGTCAGCAGTGTGCTCTTGTGGCCAAGAAGGCCAATGGTATCTTGGGGTGCATTAAAAAGAATGTGGCCAGCAGGGAGAGGGACATTCTCATCCCGCTTTCCTCTGCCCTGGTGAGACTGTGTCCAGTTCTGGGCTCACAAGTTCAAGAGAGACAGGGAACTACTGGAGAGAGTCCAACGAAGGGCTATGAGGATAATTAAGGAACAGGAACATCTCTCTTAAAAGGAAAGGCTTAGAGACCTGGGGCTGTTTAGCCTGGAGAAGAGAAGACCGAGAGGGGATCTTACCAATGCTTATAAATATCTAAAGGCTGGGTGTCAAGAGGATGGAGACAGTCTCTTTTTAGTGGTGCCTAGCAACAGGGCAAGGGGCAACAGTTACAAAGGGGAACGCAGGAAGTTCCATTTGAACATGAAGAAAAAATTCTTTACTCTGAGGGTAACAGAGCTCTGGAACAGGCTTCCGAGAGTGGTTGTGGAGTTTTCTTCTCTGGAGATATTAAAAACCTGCATGGACATGATCCTGTGCAACTGCTTAAGGTGAACCTGCTTTATCAGGGACGGTGGACAGAATGCTCTTCAGAGGTCTCTTCCAAACTCTACTGTTCTGTGATTCTGTGAAGCCTGGGCATCTAATCTTCTATATGTTAAAAACTGTGATTCATGTAAACATATAAAGTGCTCATGCAAGCACACAAGAAGAACATGCATGTTTCCCTACAGATGCTTCATCAAGATGATGCATAAAAAATAATTGGTCAACTCTGAGTTGTTAATAAGTATAGAGTGAACAAATACCTTGGGATACCAAGGCAAGAGTATTTCTGATGGATTTCTAACTGAATTGTTCAACTTGCCCCTTCAGGCCAAGCAAAGCTGGAATTACTTTAGAGCTTTCATTTCTGCTATTCTATCAATATTTGCTTGTATGGCTCCTAGTATTGCTTTTCAAATTCCCTGTAATAATGTATTTTTTTTAATTTTGTCTGTCATAATTTACACTGCTTATTTTTAAATTTGAGTACAGTCCCTCTGCTGCTCTTTGTGGAGAAGAGCTTCAGGTTTCATAAACTGCTGCATCTACAGAGTGGAGCTGAGCATTATAACCGAATATTTGCTTTAACCCTTCCAAAGCTTATAGGTTTCTGCCAGAAAACACCAATTTCTCCATGTTTTTAAAGGCCTGAAAATGTTACCTTTTATAAAGAGAGATATCTTTAAACTGCATCAATGGATGTCTTCCCAAAATACTCACAGAGGTCTCAGCGTATCAGATATGTGTCCTGAACACCATTGTGCTCCAGTCATCTCCAGCTAGAGCCACACACACACAGTTTTAGAAACAGCTGTTTGATATGGGATAAAGCACAGACTGAAACATCCAGCAAGTCTACACCAGCAGGTGTAATCACTGACTGCTTAATTCACGAGTTCCTGCCATCAGAATCCAATCAGGATAGCTAATATTTACAGAAAGTGAAAGCTTGAATATTATCAGCTGGACAAAGATTTCTATTTTGAATTAAAATGGAAATTATATGAAATCAATAAAAAAGAAGAAAATTGTTAAGATACTGGAAAGTGACAAAATAGATTCTAATTTATTCAGATTATAGAGCTTTCGAAGTACAGAAATATTCCTTAATTCAAAGGAAACAGATGAACTGCTAGCTAAAAATGGCAAAAAACTGCCTTGACTTTCATGTCGGAAGGACAGTTATTTTCTACAGTTTTTGCAATAAGCTAAAATGAGCAATTTATATTGTATTTATTTGTCTTCAGACATGTTGCTATTTATGGCCACATCGTACACTCAATGTAGTCTTAAAATAGTGAGGCCGGGTTCACTGGATGACTCAGTGGATCAGCATGTCGAAGAGGGTGAACACAGCTGCTCTGTGACTGAAGTGGGGGCAGGATGGCAGCAAGCAAGCTTCTTTACTCCTTGATGGGTGTCTGTGGGCTTCTGTGAAGCAGCGGGTCCTGTTACAGAATCATAGAATGGTAGAGGTTGGAAGTGACCTCTGGAGAGCATCTAGTCCAATCCCCTTGCAGGTTCACCTAGGGCAGGCTACACAGGAACGGGTTTTGAAAGTCTCCAGAGAGAGATTCCACAACCTCTCTGAGCAGCCTGTTCCAGTGCTCCATCACCCTCACAGTAAACAAGTTTTTCCATATGTTGAGGTAGAACTTCCTGTGTTCTAGTTTGTGCCCATTGCCCCTCATCCTATCACTGGGAACCACTGAAAAGAGACTAGAACCATCCTCTTGACACCTATCCCTCAGATATTTATAAAATTGATAAGATCCCCTCTCAGCCTTCTCTTCTCCAGGCTAAACAGCCCCAGGTCTCTCAGCCTTTCCTCATAAGAGAGA